>JXPQ01023837.1:6105-18986 GCA_001014675.1 Ephydra gracilis
CACATATTCCTTGAAAAATGTTATATTATATATATTATAATTTTAATTTCGTTCAGATCCTACGTCCAATAAACCCATTTATTCAAAATTACGGGCGTTGGCTTAGTGCAGAATGGAGCGTTTTCAATGGAATGAACCGGGCAATAAAGTCAACTATCCGTGTTCTTAAAATGGACTTAATTAAACAGAAATCAGAGGTACCTCGAAGTAAACCTTTAGAGTCCCAAACAAGGCTATATGCAGAAACACCCATTGTTATCATTTAAATTAAAGTACTAAGTTAACATAAATATAATCATTATGTTAATCAACAATCGGTTTCATTGGCGGAAGATTCGTTTAGATTACCTCCGGTGCACGTATAGGGTCGTAATAGATGCTTTAACTTGCTTTTCACTGAAATTTTACAAATTTTCAGCATGCAGTAAACAGAAATATAATCAATGTGTGAACCGAAAGGCTTTATTGAATTAAAATCAAAGATACCTGCAGTGCATCTTTGTGGATTCAATAGAGGCTTTAAAGCTGAATCACAAAGTTTCCGTATTGAGCGAGCAACAATATAATCAATTTGCACAGTAAAAACGTGATTGATGCGAAAAAAAAACGCAGAAGTGCCTCCAGTACACATGTGTGGTTCCACTAGAGGATTAACTGCAGAATTAAGCATAGTTGGCATTACAATATCACGAAATGGAACATAAACATAATAGATATGTGTACTAAAAGTAAACATAATTCGTTCAAATAATGGTTAAGAAATGTGCCACGATCTACGAGAGCAATAGAAAATAATTTAAACTATTGTGCGGATTGATATTTTAGAATCACACGACGTGCATCCTGCATGGGCCCAAGCCGACTGTAACCTTTTTAATTGCCTTGGTTCGTATTTACTTGCTCCCATTACCAGCAACAAAAATTTTAAATCTTAAATAACCTCAAGATGCATCTTTAAACAATTTCAAATTAAAAATATCAACAAATGATACGAGGGCGTTACGACAAGTCCCTGTATTAGAAATGAAAGCGCCATTTTTATCAAAAACAATTTTTTTTTCAACATAATCCCCTGTTACGAAGATACACTTCTCCCAACATTGCTGCCATTTTTTGACCCCTGCAAAAAATAGGATTTGTCGAACTCTGCTCTATTCCAGCAATGACTTCCTAGTTTGAGCTAGATTTTATTTTCGGTGAGAAATTTTTCTGCTGAATTCTGTGGTTGTGGCAGCAATTCATAAGGCAATTCATGCATTTCAAATTTTTTGCATATGATGTGCACCGTCTTACAGAAGGCACTGTTTTATTTTTTGCTTCTGTCACAGAGAAGTGGTAGTGAAACATTTTCGGTGTTACGTGACGGATTCTTGCTTGAATTACTGTTATCTTACTTAAGCAATTACGCAATGCTACATTATATACAGCATATAGAAGTTTATCTGGCGATTTCGGGGATTTCTGTGAATAGAATTATTAATTGTTTAACTAAGCTGTCTCAATTTAACGATATTAAGTCTTTTAAAGATATCGTTTCTTACTTTCTTCATAACAATGTTGCTTAGAATTTAACTCCCTGTCAAAGATAATTCCTGTAATTGACATTAGTTTAATCTTTCGAATCTTCATATTATTGAAGCGAATTTGTGTTTTTGCGTATATAGAGAGAAGTGTTCTTTTTTCCAAATCCAGTTATGCACTACTCTCCTCAATCGGATTTATAACAGACTTTTGAGGGTGTCTATACCTAAAAAATCAACTAATCTAGATAACTTTCAACACGAATATGTAATTTATAATTATTTGTTGAAATTTCAAATTGCCATCGGATATGCTCGAATAGAAAAACTTTTATGTCTATTGTTTACGTACTCTTTGTAATATCACATTTTAGGAATTTTGGGCCTAAAAATATCTGAATAACTATCTGTTGCTTAAGATTAGACCTCCTTCGCAAATTTCGAAGGTTCAATTGTAATTAAAAAAAAAAAAGCAACTAGTTTCGCATGAAGAAAGTTTTTCTTATTCTCTAGTTTCGGTGGTGTCTATATCTAAAAGAAACTAATCTAGATCGTCTGCCCCACATCTATTTAATTTCTAATTCGCTGCAGAAATTTACAATTCTTTTCAAATGTCCTCAAAAGCAACAAAAAGAACGAACGGTAGCTGTTCAGTACGAAATTCATACCAAGTTTTTTCCTGCAATCTTATTGACTCAGAGACTAGCAGACAGACAGATGGAGATGACCAGATGGATTTCTTACGTTATGCTGATGTTCCTAATTTTTAGCTCTCCCGCAATTCCTTCAATGGACTAGAATTTCGTATCCATTGTAAGCTGTAGTGAAGGATATAATATAGTGATGGAGTTGTATCGGTCCACCCATCTGTCTATGCATGATCATGATTGCTTGAGTTGCGACAATCTGATGAAAATTATTTCCTGATATTTTTTAAAAGTTTTTGTTAGAAATTCACGATGATTGGGCGGAATCGGATTTATTCGATAGAATTCAAAGTTTTCCGAGTCGTTGGCATAATATTACTCAACTTAAAAAATTAATCACCACTTTTTTGTGCATTTTACCGTTTCCCTAAGTATTCTCTACAATTTTATTTAAACTCAAGCTTCGCTTTTGAAGGTGTATGCGATTTTGGCATTACCTCGTGAAAGGCATGGCATTAAATAATATGAACAGTTATGAGTATAGATACCTGCCTACGATTATTTTTCCACGTCACAGTCAAATACTAGTTTAAACGATTTTCTATTCATGCCCTTGAACCTTTGTAACTCAGCAAACTTGATTCGTGAACTTGATGTAATAACGCATAATACAAAATGTCCAAAAGTTAAGGGAACCTTTCAAGAATTTGAGCCGTTGAATTCATAAAAAATCAATCTGAAGACTGAAATTTGATGCCAGCGAAGTCTTTAATTGGGCATTTCTAAATCGTTCCGAGCGTATTAAGAAAATTTTACCGTAAACCAGCCCAATAACCCAATAAAGAGTTACTGTATCTTATTTGTACTCACACGATTTACTTAATTAAAATAAAAAACCATCAGTTCAAACAGAATTACATTTGCACATCTCTATGTATTCAGAAAATAAAATGTAGATAGCAATTTAAGTGTTAAGATTTCCCATCAAGAACTGATGAAATTCGAATATTAGATCTACAATTAATTAAACACAAGGTTGTCCTTAATTTTAAAAGAAAAGCGTGCACAATGCGTCATAATAATCGTCTTAAGTTCGTTCAAAGCACAGAAGTGATAATAGGTGCCTGTGCCAGAAATGTTACAATTTATATCGTTGTCTTCGGTACTTTCCTAACTAAAGCATTTACATTGAAGCAATGTTGGACGCAACACATTTTTCAGTACACATTGATTTACTGTCAGCTAGAGCAGCGAAATAAAATAGTTTTAATATGCAGTGTCATGCCGTAATCACTTAAAAACACTTCATTGGCTTCATTGATTTGAAATAATAAAGAATTAAGCGAAAGGTAAACACAAAATTCAAATTAATAAGCGATTCTATCGCTTATAAATTGTAATTGCGCTTAACCAGCACTTCACTAATTGTCAAATTTATCACCGCTTCCTACTCCACCTTCAAAAATTCCAATATTTTTATTGTGTTGATTAATTTGAAGAGAATGAGTTTGTTTATGTTCCGCGTAATACTTTTCATGTACTCACAATTTGGACAATTTTTTGTATGTTTTATTACACAGCTGAAGTGGTCCAATTGGCGGTTCTTTGTTAGCTGGCTGTATTGGTGTGATAATTTTGATTTGTATTAGTTATTTAATTCAATTTACAGATCTCATAATGATAAAGTTCTGAATGTGGGAAATGGTTTTGAAACAAACCCAATGGATCATTTATGCGGAGTAAAGGGTATTAGTATGTAGGTCAAACGGTGGCATAGTATTCTCATGGCATGAGTGCGCATAACAACAAAATTCAGGTTGACTAAAAAGTATTGCTTATACGTAATTTTTGTATTTTTGATCTCATTCACTTTACAACTTGCTTTTGTGCTCATGACATGAAAATGAAAATTGCAAGAGCATTTCTAAGGCACAAATTTCCAATAAGCCCACCTCAAATTTCACATTTTGAAAGGCATCGAGCTTTTGAAAAGACTTCAGGTTTCACCCGCTCATCGTTGGGAACTGTACTACAAAAAACACAAAAATAAAATTTTTGAAGACTCCGGTCCAAATGTTGTCGAAAATGTTAAATCCCTAAAATTTACCAATTTAAATAATATCAATCCAATATTTTAAATTTAATTTTCATTTGAACGTGTTGACCTTGGTAGTGTAAGTACCCGAAATACTGATTCCTCCCGTTTTTAGATTACTTAAGGTTACTTGAGAAACTCTAATAACTTTAAAGGCCAAGAAAAAAAGCAGGGGTGATAAAAGACCATTTTGTAAAGTTTGAATCAATGGATCGATAGGAGACACCCAAAATTATGAAATATGACGCCGCTTTTTGGATTGTTCACAGAATGCAAAGTTATGGACGCATTTTAACAATTGAACTTGTCCATAGTTTTTAAAAAATACTCACTATAATTTTATTTGATCGATTTATCTCAGACACTACTCAAATAATAGTAATAAACAAACATTTCCTTTTTATTTCAAGAAACATAACATCAGAAATGGTAAATTCTATGCATAATATGCATTCCACGGTCCCCTGGTCAATTAACTGTTGCATAGTTATAAAAATATATGTAATAGTCGGACAACTCANNNNTATATGTAATAGTCGGACAACTCAGTTTTACATATACATGAAAATTTAATTATCACAATCATGAGTATTAAATGTGAATGAGAGAATTCAAGAATAACATATCTGTAGAAGGTAGCTGAAATTCAGGGGTTATTCCGTTTTTGTATTTTGTATCAATTTCGTAAATCGTGGCAAATATTTTCCAATCCTGTTTTGTAGACAATGGTGTCTAATTTCAATGAATCACTTTTATTTCTGGTACCCATATTAGTTCGCACCATACTCAAATTGTATATAATTTGAATGTTAATGGTTAGAACCATGTAGGTAAACTGGAGTTATATCTGATTTGAATGCACTCAATCCAATTTTTAGTACGTGCCGCCAGAATATACTTACTCTCTCAATGATACCTGCGTGTAATTTTTAGAACGCACATTGATACTATGCATGTTCACTCAATACTGAAATTTCAGCATTAGCTATTGGGAACTCGTAGGTGCAGTGGAAATATATTTGATTTTCACACTATCTGAAAGCTTTTCAGTTTTATCAGATTTTCTAAAATGTTGTAAATATCCCAATATCGCAAAAATTCTTAAATCTGGTCGTATGGCAACAAACAGATTGAGATGAAGAAAGACAGGCGTTGACCGATAGATTGATTTATAAGGCGATGTTGATCATAAATGAGTATCCCAATATTTCTTTGCTGAGTGAAAATTCTGTATCGATGTTTATTTATACTTTCGTAAAAGCTATATTTTACTAACATGTCCTGTGTCTTTGGTAATTGGGATAAGAAAAACGTAGTAAAAAGTATATGGAACAATACGTATGTAAATACTAATGATGAAATTTCTAATTATATATGGACGAACCATTACGTTATTTAAAATTTTGTTAAACAGTCGATGCTAAGGTTTTGTCAAAAATGGTTAACTTGAAGCTCTCAAAAATTTGACACCTATGCGGACTCTACCTTACTGTCCGCAAGACGTTACAATGAGCTGTTGGAGTTTGGTTCCTTTCGAAAAAGGTGGTGTTGTTTTGCTATGGTGAATATTTCGATGGCGACAAATTCTGCATATTTTCATGAAAGAAATGTAAGATATTTAAAATTAGGTATTCTTAATTCTAAGATTCCTTAAATTCTGTAGTGAGTGAAGATTGAAAATTGTTATAGTCTTGGGTTCCACATAATAAACATTTGCTTTGTGTGCAGTTTTTTCTAATAATTTCCATTACAGGAGAAGATTTGTTGTAGGTACTCATGACTACTTAAATTACCATTATATGTCTGTGCACATAAATTGTTTCAGTTAATTTTAGTGAACTTTATCCACAGTTCTAGCTTTTGTGACAGCAGCAAAGATGAAACAGTAATAAGTTCCGTTACAACATTAGCAATAGAAGTGGGAGAAAAAAAGAAATTTTAGTGTACTCTAATCAAGAAACTGAAATTATAAGGATATAGATATTCCAGAATATTCTTGATCAGTCTTCAACATCAGATCAAGCAGAAGATATGATCAGAAGTGGAGGTGTGTGAATTGTTTGTAGGATTGGACGCTTAAAAATATTACGTGAGCGAATTTGCTGAACTCCGTTAAATAACGAATCAATTATTGCTAAAGAGACTAATTTGTTTTCAAAATCCTTATTGAAATAGTAAAGTATATGAAAATGGATAGATTCAATAAAATTTATAAATTGCAAATCTCAGGATGCAAAGACCGTTGCATCTGAGGCTCAGAATGCCTACGTCCTGCATAGATCATGTTGGACTGTATGTATTTATGTATGCATAAAAAAGATGAAAACTTCAGTAAAAGTTCAGATGCGAGATATGTATCAACTTAACAATTTAATGAGGATCAAGACGTTTCATCAGTTCAGAGAGACTCAGAAACACAAGAGTGTTTGCTATTGAATATTCCAGCTTTTATTCGCTATTAAGTTAGTCCAAAGCAGTCTCAAATACAAGCTCTATACCACTCATTATCAGTGTTAGATGGGAAGAAGACATGCTGATAAAAATCAACTTAAGAGCAACAGCAACGCAACAGCCTTTTGTTTTTAATACTTTTACTTTTAATAGAAAAAGACGAAACACTTAAGAAAAAATAAACAAACTAGTTTTTAAAATCTTTAAATTATTAAAAAAAAAAAATAACTGGAATATTAAAAAAAAAAAAAAACATTTTATTAACGAAATCTTTTTTTTGTTGAAGATGACATTATAATTTAACCTAAATAGTTGTCGCTGCGTGGAATACTAATAGATAAGTACAAATATGATTTTGAGCTCCTCTCTGAATTGTCAAGTTATGCGCTTCTATCTGAATGTCTTTCAAAATTATAGTCTGGGCTTAAGATAAAGACTTCATATAAAATAATAAAGAACAATGTTGTTTTTAGACGTACGACAATTTTGTAATTAACGATATTTGAATAAAGCTTAAAAGGACAAGATTGGTCGGGCTTGAGACCTAGTGATCATATACAATAGTAAATCGAACTACCAACCAAATCGATTTAAATATAAAATTTCGGTATGATGTATATAAAAATATGCCTACTGAAAATACTACAGGAAACATCCTGTTATGCAGTCCTTTCAATCTTGACATTGTTCTTATTCGATCTTCAATATACTTATTGGATTTAAACTTTGTGTAGGTGATTGGTGAAAAACATCCGATTCTTAGTTTGCAAATATTCGTTTACAACTTTGCTGGACACTAAGGCAATGACTTCTGTTATCCCATCGAAATCTGAGTTTTTAGTACGGCAACTTGAAAATTCATCGTAATTTGAGAAATCTTAAGTAAGCAACAAAATTATAAATAATATTTATGCAAATAAATAATATAGTTTTTTTGACGGTCAAAACATTTTGAGGAATTTCCTCTAAGCAAAAAACATTGTAGACTTCGTCGGTTATTACTCCTTTGCACGTTGGGGAAATAACGAAGTATAAAGGATAGAAAAAATATGAGTAACATTAATGAAAGTTTTTGTACGAACTATCACTATGTTTTACGGTACCTAAAAAATCATACGAAATAATAGGTTTTTTACGAAGACAGCTAATTTTCGCAGAAACGCTAGAATACAAATTATACAGGTTACTCTTTACGGTGCGTCTGTGACATGGCGAACTACTGTATTCCATACAGCTAACCTGTAATATTCTAACTAAACGCTCAATAGGGTCCTTTCCCACTTTTCTCTAGAAATCTTTTAAACATTTTGTCCATGCTCCAGCTAGCCAATTCAACTATCGCTAATAATCTGAAAATAACCAACAATGTCTAGTGTGACGGCACCAACACACATGAAAATGTTAGAACATAAAATAGCTAAAATCACTAATCAACTCAATGTCTACTTAAGAAATGTGTAAAGGTCACGTTTTCACACTGTGGGTGGTTAACAAATTGAAAATAACAACCAGTTGTCAACAAATTAGTAAACGCAAATGACTGTAAAAACAGTAGCTAGTACGAAAACAACATCAAGAGAATAACTAAAACTTACATGAAACACTTTTACTCTTGCTTGCCTTTATAAATGCTACACAAAGTTACAATAACGTACAGATATGGTGGCTAAAATGTTTACTCAGCTCTAGCACGCGCCTTCGATTGTTAGGTTAATAAAAAAAAGCAGAACTTGTACTGCCGATTTGTTAAATGTCTAAAGAGAATGTAATTGTGATTATGTTCTCATAATAACACGTGCCGCAGTTGTTTTTTAAGGACATGGACCTTCCACAGCTTTTTACAAATTATTAACAATTACAAAATATGAACTACCACCCGCAATGCGACGCAACGCGAAACCGATGCGTGAGCTAGAAATGAAAACTACCCTTGCCCGTTGTGCCGTCTGAATGCTCACTTACGATAACTAATACCTATTTGCAAACACACATTCAAGGTTCTTGTTGATTATGCTTGTATTGGGTTCCGGAAATTTGAACAGTACTGTGGACATACGTGGTCATGACGGCTTAACCAAAGTACCAGGTATTCCTCACGATTTCTTCAAAATCAAAAAATTTTTTTATAAATTTTCAATACTTGACTAAGTCATATTGAGGCAATGAATATAATGCCAATGAATTCAGATGAAGTTATTCCATATGGAGTGTCTGAATAAATTATTATTGTAATTAATAATAGCTGGACAATACATTGCATATACCGATAAATAAATGCGATGACCATTTTTGGGCCATGTTGTCTATTTCCATGTTGTCGTCGGCTTCAGGAACTGTGAATTTTTGTTCTCGCATTGAAATAAATTTTTAATGGAAAGTTATTTTTTCAAACGAACTATTACAAATCCAGATTACTTGGAGGGGGACGCATAGCATGAAACAAAATTCGATTGTGTGATATTAATCTGGCCCATTTTCAGTATATTATCACGATATCTTGTGAAGTTGGTAAAGTACAACATTTATTCTCATTTAAAATAAAAATTGTGTTTTAGGATACAATTGAGGTTTCCTTTGTTCCTTCAAAAAATGGACATATCGTTCATTTCTAGTACAACCCAACGCCCAGCATAAATATAAAAGTTTTCAATCAATTAAATGGAAGAGATAAAATTAGTGCCCTAATATCCGGAAATGTGTAGAACTGGGTTAAAAACAAAAATTGATGTGATGAATTTGGAAATTTTTACTTATTCCACTTTCAAGTAAACTAAATTCAATATTTACGTAATAAAGTTTGGTGACGGGTATTCGCTTGTATATGCATCTTTGGAAATTGAACATTGGCGAAATACAATTGTAATCGAGATACTGTGATGTACTACGTAGGAATTATGTCATGAAAAGAAAGTAAATTAAAATAGTTTTTTCAAAGAAGTGTTTTAAAAGAAACTACAAAAATTCGTATGTTTAATAAATTTTCATGTGTCTAATTTAGAACTTAAAATGCGTTTTTATAATTTATCAATTACAATCAATTTAGGAACCGGAAAAACAATGACTTCTACTCCCTTCATCTAGACTTGTTTTCTACAGCAAACAAGAAATCAGAAGGTTATTGATGCATTTTCTATTTAACTATCAAACGAAAAACTGTATGTACATAATAGAATTCAATCCATAATTGGTTTCTTAAAACATATTTATGAAAAACAATCTACGTTTATCGAGATCAAAGTCACATTATATTTATGCACCAAAGCATTTATTGGGCTTTTTATCCAATCCCATGCAATCCCAATTCGCAATTAATTATATGAATTGAACGTAATGTAAATCCAAACTAGAATAACTCAAGCTGCTCTGTAAAGCTTCAAAACGTTACCTGCTTCCTTAACACTAAATATTTTTCAAAATCACCAAACTCCTCATGAATACAAGACACCATACTCCTATGAATACAACACCTATTCATAGTTACTCTATGAATCGCCTTTATACGAATTTCGTGGTTGTTGTAGAAAACCTCTATTGTTATGTTTCCATTCGCTGAATGCAATTATGGCAAATTTCGCCATAAGGTGGGGCACTATCATATGCAGCGCAATTATGAAGTTTCATTGAAACCCATCAAACTATCATTCTGCTTTATCTTTAATGCTCAATTTTAAGTAACGACGTGTACAGAAGGTACCCGAAATGTTAATCTAATCTTGAATTGTTTCAGAGTTGGGTTTTAAATTTTTGCATGGAGTTTGAATACACTTATAACTTAAGCTCTTTTGTCTGGTTATGTCTTACGGTCAGCCGGAAAATGGACGGATACGGATAGATCAGTTCCTGCGATGCTGGACGTATAACTAAAAATTTTATAAGCTTGGCCAACGGTATTGGCAATCATGAATAAAGCAAGATGAAGCTTCGGAAATTTTTTCAAAATCACGGTAGATACCATGGAAGAGAACACTGTTTGAGGTAGAAATGTAAGGCAATCACTAATTCTGAGCGATTAAAACTTGGTCAAATGTTGATACTTCTTTGTTCTTTCAAAATCTAACGAGCTTGAAGCAAGCTGTTATTATAATATATTATATCAATTGCACCAGGTTTGAAATTCTAAATAATGCATTACTTTATATTGGGTACCTTCGTACTCCTCAGTCAAATGGGTTAAATTCGTTGAAAATGAGAAAGCCTCTATCTTAAATAAGAAACATACACATCACGCCTATTATGCCTTGAAGCTATAGTTGTTAATGGTCCGTGCCATTTAATCTGCTTTCGGCTAGTTTGAGTGGAACGTGCTGTCAGAAGGATTGTACATCAGTACCAACAAGAGATAATTTTTAATCAGCATAGTGATTTGAATATTTCATTATTGTTAGAAACACTGCTACATTATAAGTGAATGCTAAGATTCCCAATGTTTGTCCTTTGCAATTGTTGCAGATTAATTTACTGAATATAGGTGAATTATTGTAAATTTTTCTTTACCTTCCAATGTTTTTATGTACCTAAGTCGGCTTTCAACTCGAAGTCGTCATCGTAACGTTAATGAGATATATTTCCTTTAAGATCATCAGATTTGAATGTATCAGGGCTTTAGAGCAGATTGTTCGGTTTAGATTAGAGAACCTACATACAGTGTAATGCTCTTTGAATTACTGTCTTACATTTTTTTCCAAACTGTTCCTGAATAGATAGTGCCAATTCATATGCTTACTTTGAAGTGACGTGAAGGACATGAAAGGAACGTGGTACACACATCGTTGAATATATGGGTATGCGAAAGTTCTGATTTGAGTAGGTAGTAGACAGAAGCTCACAACCGATGAGAAAAAACACCGAATTGATGATTCTGAGTAGTGTTCAAAACTGTTCAACCACAAAAAAAGCTCATGTGTGCTTCGATATGTGATGGCGGATGGAAAATTATTTCATTTCATTATTTCGGCTTTTCGATGGACTGCACGTGGTGATTCAATTCTAAACCATTCAAAGACGCAAAATTTCGTATTGGATTCATCGATTATCCAGAAATTGAAAAACCAAGAACCTTAATTACTGCATAGTGCCATTGGAGTGTTTGAAGGAGGAATTTTCTGAAAAATGGCCTAATTTGAAGTAAAATAAAGTGCTGGTTCATCAGGATATTGCTTCGTGTCACAAATCAATGAAAACAACAGAAAATGTATTTTATGAATTGCGCTTTGAATTTTTTTCTTTTTTCAGTCATGACAAGAATACTCGCTGGAAAGAAAGGACTAGGTTAGTACTCATGAAGAGCTAACCGCCGACATTGAGGCTTGTTTTTAGTCACCACATAAATCGTAGTATAAAAAAGGTTTTGAAATATCACTCTGAAAGGCAACTATTTTGAAAAGTAGAAACAAATTTTATCTAAAAAAAAATTTCTTTTTTAGCCTGCGGACTTTTCAGCCCACCACCTTTGTTTAGATAAGTATTCGCTTGTCGGATTGATTGTTGAAAGGCTTGATAGCGTTATTACATTAGGTTTTGGGCTTAACCTAAAAAGCTGAAAACTTTTCATTACTAAAAAGTAAATGTTTCATTAAATAAAGCCCGCTTAAAAGTAAATATTTTTGAAGACTCAATCTTAGAAAATTCGGCTTCTGCTGCTAAAAAACTTATGATGTATAGTGCAATGCATACTTCGACATAATTTGTTTTTAAAATTCGTGGCGAAATTTCCAATTAAGTTACTCTCATCTAAAAATAACCCGCTTATTTTAATACGTTGAGTATACATTGCTCTCACCGTCCAAATTGATTCACAACATTACCTCTCAAATTTATTTCCCATTACTTGTCTTCTTGTTCTCCTTTTGGACGGGCATGCACTGAGGCATGAAAATATTGAAGACTTAGAACAGATATAAAAAGAAATTTTCCCAACTGGTTTTATAATTACTTTCTTCTCAGAATCCTTATCAAGTCCGTTATTTGTTATTTGAAATTAGAAAATGTACATGAAGAATATTAGTTTTTCTCTCATTTCGATCTTTAGTCATTTGCTCTTAGTTTTGGAAATGTTTAAAAATTTTGAACTTTACTCATACTCATATATAGTGTATGTCAATGCATGCGTGCCAGCGCACTCTAGAATTGCTTATTACTTGGAACCTATTATCATAATTGAATGTTTGC
>JXPQ01023845.1:7522-19654 GCA_001014675.1 Ephydra gracilis
AAAAAAATTACATTTTAGTTACCTTATTAGATTTATTAAATCGTTTTGAAAGGCCACAATGATTTCACCAATTAGATAAGCCAAAATGCGTAAGTTCCGTCAGTACGACTATGTGATAAAGAATAATAAAGGAATAAAAAAAAAAAATGATCTAGGAATTTTTGTAGCAAGTATTCATTTTCTTATATAACCAAAAAAAAAAGAACTTTATATAAAAAAATTTGGAGAAATTTGTTGCATGCATAGTACCTGAATATGTTAACCACTCTTGCCAACTCACGAACTTCACCTGTGTAACATACCCAGAATGACTACTGATCATGTATGGTATGTGATATTCCTTTGTATCACAGTACTTTTTTGATGAGAAACAAATTTGTACTAAAATCATGCACACTTTAGTTTAGAAAATATTTTATGTTCTGCACGCAATTTTAAAGCATATTTAGAATATAAACGAAATTAAATAATTAACATGGAAATTCGGACAAACATTTTTTATAAATGTAAAGTCTGTTATTATTAATGACACTATAACAGCTGAAATGTTAAATATTGCAATTTTGCTCATTTATAAAGTGTCAGTTATGTGATTTATTAAGCTGCCGACGTTGTAAATTGGAATGCATATTTATATGAAAATAATTGTATGTATGTAAATGGCAAGGGCCAGCCATTTTTCATGCTCTTATTGTTTTATGGGTTTTAATTAAATACAGTGCTGGTATATGTACAATAAACCGCCGTTCAAAGATGTCATGTTCATGTTCGAATTGGAACCTCTTCTATAATGTTTTTCGTCACATGTTTATAACACTTGTAATTAATCGTCAGAGACTGTAATAGAAGCAGACTCGATTCATAGTTTCCCCGCGGTATGTTGTCAGACAAATGGATAGACAGTCAGACGGACGGACAGACAGTTGGGCAGGAATGGCTAGATCGATTCAAGTCATGTGTGTGTGCATATTTCATTCTTCCATGAGTTATTATTTTCTAGGGAAGTGAATAAAGGAAGTTCTTAATAAATACGCCTTAACCTGTAAGTAAGAGAGCATTCATAATTACCAGCTCATAGGGAAACTGAAAAATGGATGGAACAAAGTTCAAATGCAACAACAGTAAGACCGTGTGTATGAAATAAAATGTCAAATGACATTTTTTAAAGTTATTAATAAAAAACAATGTCGATTTAGATTTGCGATAGTTTTGTGAATAGAAATTCATATGCTAAATACACTTGATGGCACATAATTCAATTTTTTATTATACTTTAATTCATCCGTGAACGCGAAAACCTTCCACAAAAATAAAATTAAGTTTCTGAAAAAAAAAATATTTGTAGTCGGCTTAAGCCGACAGTGCAATTCACGGCACTTGCTATGTTAAATAAGCAACAACACATCAATTCAAATTATTCAGCATTAATTTCGTAAAATATGGTTAATTCTTTTTGGACTACAAAGGTGTGTCATTTTCAAGGAATTATGTTCATTTTTGGATCACGATTTAATTCCATGCTATAATTTCGTAGAATAGAAATAATAAATAAGCGTAATTTACCATTAAAACCTATATTGGGGCGACATAGGACTACTGTAGGTACTCTTATCTTAAATACAAGTAAGCCTATTTCAGGTTGATTACGCAGTACTGAAATTCTCTTAAATTTAAAAGATAACTGCAAAAGTTAAATGTACAGGACGAAGATCTGATTTTAATTGAATCATGACCATTTTTAAACCACGGTTAGATGCATAGATTAGTCTTCAAAATACGAAATTTCATGCAAAAATAGCTGTTCTGATGGCTGCAGTAGACTAACGGCCGCAATTGTGAGTAAATAGGTGAACTTAATTAAATTATAACTTAGATAAACCATTTTTCAATAAAGAACTTACTTATTTAATTGGCCACTACAACCTGATACAGCTCTCAGCGACCTGCGGTGCTATTCTTCGCGATGTCTTGCAGTTTGGCGGCAGTTGCAGATCCCTAACGTTGTGCCATCGCTTAAGACCTGGTCAGTCCAATACAGCTTCGACCATCCGGCGAGTTCCGCCACTTGGAATGGAATCAAACACCATCCATACGAGCGATATGACCTAGCCAACGGTGCCGCGGAATTTTAATCCGTTTGACTATGTCAATATCGTCGTAGATTTCAAACAGATCGTGATTCCACCGGATTCGCGATTCACCATCATCGCAGTAAGGGTCATATATCTTCCGTAGGATTTTTCTCTCGAAAACACTCAGGAATTTCTCATTAGACTTGTAAGCGTCCAGGCTTCAGTGCCGTATGTCAGGACGGGCAATATGAGCGACTTGTATGATCTGGTTTTCGTTTTCCGAGAAAGAGCTTTTTTACTCAATGCTCAAATTACTAAGCCCATACCAAATGTCGTAAATCTTAATTTCATTGGCAACGTAGATAACAAATTTGCCTCTTCGAAATTGGTATCATAATCCGAACGGTGTCGGATTATATAATGAAACGCTTGATATTCGCAACTGGTGCGCAGCGCAAGGGCATCGCTGAGACTAGTGCCGCATGAGGTCAAGACTTGTACCACGTTGTAATGGCCTATTAAGTTAAGTAACTAGAGAACAAAGTTAACAGTGGTCCGAAACCATCCATAACTTCAGTTACCTCACATAACAGATCGAACTTTAGTTACACGTAAATGGGATCCAAAATCATCTGTCTCATGGGAAGTTACTAAAATTTGGTATATAGGTATCAATATATCATTGTCATATGATTCTGGAATTTCAACTGTACCAGTCCATAATTTATTGCACCTCTGTTGGAATTTTAGTCTCAATTTCACTGAAATGACTCATTCGCTCGGAGCATTCTGAAATTTGATTTCCACGAATCACATAGCCACCTCCATACATTACTTAAACTTTTAGCAGTATCAAATTCACAACAAATTCAGAAAAAATACCCCCTTAGTTTTCCCAATTCAAAAGCTCAACAAAAGCATTGCAAAATATGTGTAAAATCGATATATATGTTTAAGTACCGCATGAAAACCTTTTAGAAGGCAAGTAATGTAATAATTTAAGGACTGCCCTGAATTATGTAGTTGGTTTTGACTATTTATTCTACATTGGCAGTTAATAATCATGTATGTATTGGTTTTGGCCATATTTTTGTAACGCCAAAAAAGAAACGCGGAGTTACGAAAATGCATACCGTTAGGATCAGCAATGACCTCAGTGTTTTGTTTTTCTTTTTTGAGTTTTCTTTGTATGGAATAAACCAATATTTAGGATAGTTCAAAAACAACTATATAGTCGATATTTCGTGTTTTATGCACGATAAGACATTCGTACCTATATAAGTCTTGATACTACCAGTATTAATTGAAACTGCCAGCAGGTATTTTTATTCTGTTACTTGGTTGCCATGTCGAAATAGTCATTCACGTTTGAGATACTCAAACAATGACATAAAATCATGTGCGCGGCATATAATTTTGAGTGATTATCAGTGGTATAAGGTCGACAGGGAAGCTGTTAAGGAGAATGTGGCAACTTGGCCGAAAACATTGACTAATGACCATCACTTTCAGCAAGTCAAAGAAATAGTCCTTAAAAATAGTTGAGGCATTACGACAGATATTGCGGATGGTTTGTCCGTTTCGATTGAATAAGCACAATTAATTTTTATGAACTTTTGAAAGAGTTTTCCCCCGAAGCATACCAACTAAAGATGATACTAATATGTATGCTAACAGCCCTGAAACAGCCAATGAATCAAGCTGTCCAAAAGCCAGCCAATACCGTTCGAAAACTTAAATATAGAGCTACACACAGTATCTATCTAGTCAAAAATGGAGTTTTATGCTAATTATCCTAGAAAAATTATCAAAAAACACTCAAATTCGTGATTGCGATAAAATTGACATGATCCATTTATAATTTCGAAATGAACATAGTTCAGTACATGTACATGGTCAAAATTGTGGATTTTATGTCAAATTCCTGACAGAAAATCAATGTAGGCCACTAAAATTAAGAAATATCACTGAAATTATGTCGTAAATCTCCCATTTTATGGAAATCAACAGTCTTATGCCAGTTTGGTTACAAAATTCAATTCTCATTTTACGCGACTTTGCATGCTGGTTTTTGTTTTCCTAGAAAGTGCTATATTCCTCAATTACTAAGCAAAAAATTTTACATTTAAGCTGATACCAATATTTATATTAAAGCTGGTGGCTAGGTAAAAAAATACCTTAATATTTTTGTACTTGAATATTTCATTTCAATTTATTCTGCTTGGCTTGCCAAAACGACTGCATCTTGTTTCAATTCATAACCAGGCCCATCTTTATTGCGAGGGACATTACGGTTTCATACTACTCTGTGACCTACGGAAACTAATATTCTTACCAGCAGAATTTTGCAGACTATCGCGACGTTTAGCTTTTACTAAGCAAATACTGAAAGTAGTTCACGAAGGAGATCATTAAACCGGTGAAGAGATATGTTCAGTATATTGTTAGCGAAGCAACTGGGCATCCATTTGTCCTTTCGGTTAGATACTAAGTTTTTTCTGAAAAGCTGCATTCATATCTTAGCTGTGACAAGGATTGCGACGTTCCAAACGATTGACACATGATATCCGGACGAAGCATTTGAACGTCGAATTTTCGTTGCGCTCAATTGTGAACGGTCTTGTTTGTATAAACGTCAGTTCTTACCTTGACAGTGACAAGGAAATGGCTGGATTCGATTTTACGACCCTTTAAATGTACAGTGAAAATGCTTGATGCATTTCATTCGCCAATCACTATGTGAGTAATTTTGTTGGTAACTCTTGATATGGAGAGAACCTTCTTACTTCGTGAATATCAAGAAAGGTAAATGTTTATCGCTACATAGAATTTCACTCTTAAGCCATTATTAGTAAAATTCCCAATCTTAGGCGCAAACATGGCTTCCCTACCCACATTGGCATTAAAGCCGCTAAGAAGAATTTTCTTTATTGACTTGGGGCAAGTCTCATGTACGCTCTAATCTCTACCATAGAATGCACCTCTTTATCTACAATCACAGCGAGGAAATAGATCTGGCTTATTTTGTACGAAGTTACCTTGATTCTGAATGCAGAAAGTTCATTAACAGCAGCGAACCTAGGCATTAGATGCCTGTGTTTCTAAGCCCGAAGCTTCATCCAAATTCGTACAGAGAAACATAGTCACTGTAGTAGATGTGTCGGGAATTCAGCTTGAAGTAGCCCTGCCCCACACATCACACGTCTTGCGGTGCAATCACTTTTGTTGTGGACTCAAAACATTTTCTACCTGGGGAACAGCAATTGGACTGTATGGAGCACATGTATTAGTCTAGAAATGTCCTTTAAAGGTGTGTGGGGTGGTCGTCATAAAAATCAATTCGGATACAAGGCATTCTCGCTGTCTTTACTTGATAGATCGCAAGGCTAGCATATAGCTTGAACATATTGGGAGTGTATTTCTCTGTTTTGTTTTGCTGGTACTACAACGGACGTTGATGTGGAGCCAAGAAATAGGTTGCTGTATATGCAGAGAAGGTGTCATAGTTGCCTTTCACTTACAACTTTTCCTTCTCAATCCCCAAGTAACTACACAGCGATATATACAATCTTGTTCAATAAGTTTTAAGATTCGATTGCCGAAGGCTCCGGTACAACACAAAATTTTTATACACGTCGCCAATGAAATTGGCAAAGTGTATATTACTCTTGGTCATACGCTTGTAACACCCAGAACCATCATCCAGAGACCTATTATACTACATACCGATACGATCAGGATGACCACAGGTATTCATTTAGCCACGTTTGTCCGTTCGTGTCCAAAAAATAGAGAGAATGGCTTGAGCCAGTTCAACTAAATTCACTAAACGTATTCTTTGAAAAAAGTTTAGATACCCTTTTGAAACTGGTCAAGAGCATTTTGTCCGACCAATATTTCCGATACCTCTCGTACAGCTGTGTATAAATACATTTTTATTAAAAGTATAAACTTAAGCCTACTGCAGCCATTAGAATTGACATTTTTTAATTCAATTTCTAAATTAAGCAGGAAACTAAAACATGTAACCGCGTTCGAAGAAAGGGCATGATTGAATAAAACTCATTTCATGAAATTTCATTATATACTGAATATAAATATAATCAATGTGTGTACTAAAAACGAGCTTGATTGTATGAAAATTGTAAGCACCTCCAATGCTGAATTATGCACAATTGTCTTTTCTATTCGACGAAATTTGACTATTGGGTGAATATGACTAAAATCAATGTGTGTACAATGTATTAAAATCAGAGGTATCTCCAGTACACCAATGTGGTTTCAATTGAGGCTTGACTGCTTTTATTGAATTCCTGTATTAAGTGAACAAATATAATTAATGTACGTTCTTTTGTTTCATTGAATTCAGATGTTTATGTGATACACAAAAAGGCAGTAGAAAATATTTGCCATAATTAGTGAAATGAATCCAAAGTAATTTAAATTGCTGTACTCGTCCACTTTTTATTTAATAATCATATGACGTGTATTATACTGTCGCCCTAAGCCGACTGTAATGTTTTTATTTAATTTTTGTTGTGTTGGTTCATTCTCAACATGAACGTTTTATTTCAATGTGATGTTTTATTATAGGTTTACACGCCACATTAACATTAACAAGTGAAACATTATTCTTTTTAGAAGGGGAAAGAGTTAGTATCAGTGATTGGCTTTGCATTTTCAGAAAAAATTTATGAATATTCAAGGTGTATAAGGACAAAAGAAATTTTAATTTCTAAATTAAAACGCGGTTGATCGTAAAAGAACAAAAACACCAGAACTCCTAAAAGAATTCAAAATATCCCAGTGGAAAATCATCGAGTGGCTGAAAGGGATTTACTATAAGTCTTAATCATCTCATTGCAATATTTTGACTGAATATTTCTCTTTGTTGTATGTACTTGAAATACAGAGATGCCGCAATCGGTAATAAAATAACAAAAATCACATTCGGATTCAACATTTGGAGCATTTTCGAAGAAATATAGTCGATTTAATGCGTCAATTCATAACTATGGCTTCGACTTGGATCTATTAACATGATCCTGAATCTATGTGGAAAAAGCAGATAAAGCATGTTGAGACTACTGCCAATAACTTTTTTTTACTATTTCCAGTTCGGTAAAACAATATATTAAATTAGTCCGGTTGGAGAATGTCGAACAAAAAGTACCGGCTTTTAGAGCCCACAAATAATTTTTCATCAGCACATCGAACCATTTCCCAACAGCATTTTCAAAATGGCAAAACTCCAAGAGTAAAAGGTCTTATTATTGGAAAAAAGTCAAAATTCTCCCATTTATCCCCCACTGACTACCATCTGTTATGAGAATTAAAAAATGCATACTTCGAAATCGTGTTTTATTCTGATCAGGTCAAAACAACCTATTCAGATTCTCACTTAGGAACGAAACGAATAAATTGGAATCTTGTTGCAGCAATTGTGTTGATGTGCAAAGATGTCCTACTGAAAATGAAATATTTTTCAAACCATTTCGTAACGAGTCGCAAATTTATTGAACCGTCTAGAATATTTTTGAGAGTGAATTGTAAGATTGAAAAAAATAAACAGTTGGTTTAGGTCGAAACGGTTCATTTCGCCACAGACAATTTTGTAAAGAAATTAGTCTAAATTTCGTCTTTATCACTTGAAGAATTAAATTCAAGATTTTTCTATTTACGAAAACTTGACAATTTTTTCACTATTCAATATGGTCACGATTATCAAATTTCATCGGGTGTTCTTTTTATCTCTGAATCATATGCTATAGATTAGTTGTCTTTGAATTGGCTTTGATCCCGCCCATCTGAAGCACAAATTGATGATATTGTCATCATAATATTTAATTATAAAGAAATATATTTATTTTGTGTACATTATTTGGAACAATCCCCTATATTTGCACAACATTTATGTACAAAGGGTGCCTGTAAATTACATGAGATCACGAATATTTTAGCACATTAGTTGGTCATATCAATTTAATCGTAGTTTCTTAATGTCAACGACATGTATCAATATTTGTCGAATATTTAACATTAAACTCAAAACTTCGGCAACACAGACGTACTGAATAGAATACCGACATATTCATCAGATCGGATCCCAATACAAGATGCGCT
Source organism: Ephydra gracilis (assembly GCA_001014675.1). Lineage (NCBI taxonomy): Eukaryota > Metazoa > Arthropoda > Insecta > Diptera > Ephydridae > Ephydra > Ephydra gracilis. Next base: position 15,718 of record JXPQ01023845.1, read on the forward strand.
GTACCCTTTTCCATTATTTTTTTTCTATGTTATGTATTTATTCATCGTAGCTCATAGCAGTCATTCTAGTGTTTGATGACGAAAGGCAGGAGAATGAACAGACTTAATTGGTATTTGAAGCGACCTGTTCATAACGGGCCATAAATGGGTAGATATCTGCCGTTACTCTTTGCTGTTACATACGTATAACCAATAGCATTAAATTCATTCCCATAAATTAGAGACGTGTACAAAAATAAAAAATTCCGNCATTAGAGACGTGGACAAAAATAAAAAATTCCGATTTTTTCCTGATTACAAATTACAAAGTTATTTATAAAAGAAAAATGAATAAATTCATATAAAAAACCAGGTGGTTCAATAAGTCCTCCTAATTTTATGGTCATGTGCTGCCATCTATCAAATAAGGGTAGACAGATTTATAGGTTGATTTCGATTTGGCAGCAAATGAGGAAGTCATCGCTTAGGCAAACCCGTTTTTTCCAGAGTTCGACCAATCCTATTCTTGTAGTGATTTAACAACTATCAGGAATGTTGGAAGAAGTGCATCCCTTTAAATAAAAATAATTTTTTTTAATGCCGTCAACATTTTTAATACGCGTTCTTGAACCGCTCTCACAAGTCCGATTTGACCGACAGTGTCTTGCAGATACGTTTCTTCGAATTTGTTAAGCAAAAGCAGTGAAAAAATAAAATAAACCAGCTTAAATTCCAAATGGAATAATTTCTTAAAATTGAAATGATATCTGTCAATTTTTGGAACACTTTTAGATAATTACGAAATGTCGAATAACATTTCAAATAACAATTCTAAAGGCTGCCTCAAGTTACTGGTCGTTGATTTGAGTAAAAAGGGGTGTACTAAACTACCGCGGTGTTCGGATCTTAATCACATTCAAACTTCGATAAACAATATTTCATGGAATCAATATACACAATTTCGTATATAGAGGAGACATTAGCCAATAAGGAAAGATCACATAATTTTATTTCTAATTATAAAAATCTCACTATTTCCCCGTAAAAAGTCTTTGAAGGTAATTTCTTTATGTTAATCATTTTCGACCAACACATTGATAAGATTTATTCCAACTATATAATGAACCGCGATTTCGGATCGAATGCACTGTAGGCACCCTTGATTTTCATGCAACAACACACTTTTTAATAAAGGACACTGTTAAAAACACAGCTGTTGCCAGCAGAAATAGTTTGTCTTGAAATGCTAAAACCAATCCAACCAAAAAGATATATTGGAGGAACAGCTGATTTATCATTCATCAATAATTATAAAATGCATAAAATTCATTTTATTGATTTTTGTGATTTAGCGGACATTCAACCTTCCTTATAAAAAACAAAAGTGGAGGTAACCTCGAATTCAAATTCAATCATGTCTTTTTTAAGAAGACTCAATGATAATATTTGTTTCAGCTCAATCAAGAAATTTTGTGAAAAATAAAGATTTTTGCGGCGATGTCGATGAAAAAAACCTTCTTTTATATATTTCAATTTAACGATGTAATTTCATTGAATTGAACAGACAGTTAATAGATTAAAATCGTTCATTCATTTTTTGTTATTTTTTGTGGTTAAATCAACATAAAATCTACATAGGTGCACTCGACGTACAAATAAATTTTATCTAATACAGTTCAGTTGTAGTAAAGTAATTGATCAAATTGAATGTATTTTAATTATTCCAATTTTGCATATTCGTTATTTGACATAAAATTATTGATTTTGTACATAAAGGTTGAATGAGATGCCGGTGTTACAAATATTGATCGGATCAGGACCATATGTTCCGAATTGATAGTTTAGAGCAATAGCTTTTTTTGAGTTTGTAGTGAAGCATGGACTGATGGTTATGGAAAAAACAGCTCCTGATGTGATCCTGAGTACATTAGTAGTAGTATTAGTAGTAATCCTGGGTTTTACAAATGAATGTATAAGAAGCTTTCTGATTCTCCAAAATTACCGAAAAGATGAGCAAACAATTACCATTAGCCATTCAACGCAATGCTATATAATCCAGATCAAATATCAATAATACCAATATCAAAATCGATCGAAAAGTAATAGAACCAAAATTAGCTTTGTTCCGAAATAAAAACGTCCCGATACCGATCGATGATTGGTTTTCGACAAAAAAAAACTCAAAACACAAACTCTATGACAACTATAGGAATCATTTGCAGAGGAAAGTTCCACAAAATCTACAGATATAGAACTTTTACTTTGACTATAGGAAAAAAGGTAGCTGTATCATGAATCGACTTTTGTTAGATTTACCTGTGGATGATCGTGCTTAAGTAATCACATTTGTTCATGAGTCTTCTATCTAGTGGTCTCATACTTGTCAAAGGACAATTATGCATATTCTCAACACTCACTAAACTCAACTTGAATAATAGCTTTGTAGGTACGTTAACATAAATAAAAATTTCAAAAATTTTATATGGGTATGTAATTCACAAGTGTGGAAGGATATAAGATATATGTTTAGATGGTACACATAGCAATATTTCATTCGTAGATCAATTTTGAATGTTAGGAAACAAAAGTTTCTTGGATATCTAAATTTTTTTAATGATCTGTAGTTCTTTGATTCTATAAAATTAAACTAATTCAACAAACTCAAATTGATGGAGAAGAATCCTAATGGAGCGCAGAAACACCTCTTGATTCATTAGCGAAATTATTCATTATAATTAATATTAAGTTTTAAGATTTAAACACTTATTTTTAATTACATTACAGAAGATTTAATAAATAAAAAAAAGATGGGAAAGTCAGTAACATCCGAATACAAAATACCCATCAGTTAAGATTTTTCTCTTTTCATTATGAAGAAAATTTTGACTGGAAATGCGTCTGGACCTTCTCCACAATGTTCGACGTAGTTTCTTTTTGAGAAATATAAAGTCGACAATTATTTATTCTATGCATAACATGCTTTGCATCAACCCATAATTCCACAAATCAATTCATTGATAGGTATAAATTGATTGATATCCTTAAAACAACTAACACTTCCGTCACATTTATAGTAACAATTGGGATTAAAAGTTTGTAGGCTTATAAACGGATGACGCTCCTATACCAAATGAATTTTTGAGTGAACTTCAGCTTTAAAGGACTTGTGTACAAAATAAACAGTTGCCGGACTATTATTTTGTGGGGTAGCATATTTGAGTGCACCAGGTAAATCTACCTTCGAGAAATGGCAAAATTAGCACCGAGGGTGATTCATGCAGTAGACGCCTCAGAAACGCTATGCCTACAAAATACTTTTGGGTGACTGAAAAATGAAGTTGATTAAAGTAGCTGAGACTATTAGGATATTGAATGAACGCTCTGGACATGCCGTGGATGAACATTGACTATGAGTAAGCTCTATTCGAAGTGCGTGCCGCGCGGGCTCACAATCGCCGAAAAACACAACGAATTGATGATTCTGAGTAGAGTTTGAAGATGTTCAACCATAGCAAATCCAAATTTATGTATCTATGTGTGATGATGGTTGCGCCATAACTGCATCATCTCACAGCGTATTCAAAGCAAATGCCACCTTAATTACAATCTGGAGAACCAACTCTAATGCGTTTAAAGGCGCAACAGGAAAAAAGGAAAAGGAAGTTCTGTTTAATCAGGCTAATGAATCGTGGCACAAATAAATGAAAGCAATGGCAAAATTGTATGTATTGACTTGGAATTGCTTCTCTCAGACCTCAAAGAATACTAGCGCCAAAGCACAGGTTAACGCCGAAATTGAGCCTAAACATAAATCGTATTATAAAAATGGATTTGAAAAATTTTCTAACAGCTATGATCACTATGTCGCACTCCAAGATAACTCTATTGCATAATAAAATCAAATTTTATAAAAANTCAGTAGACAAGGCTATGGCATCAGTATTTTGGGATGCACATG
>JXPQ01023845.1:19839-30783 GCA_001014675.1 Ephydra gracilis
ACTTGGAATTGCTTCTCTCAGACCTCAAAGAATACTAGCGCCAAAGCACAGGTTAACGCCGAAATTGAGCCTAAACATAAATCGTATTATAAAAATGGATTTGAAAAATTTTCTAACAGCTATGATCACTATGTCGCACTCCAAGATAACTCTATTGCATAATAAAATCAAATTTTATAAAAAAAAATTGCGTTTATTTATTAATCTGAAAACTTTTAAAACCGAATTTAAATGACTTAAACAAGTATTATCAATTGTATTTCTTCATTATTGTAGATTTACCGATAAATTTTTATTCGGACCACAGGACGACATTAAAAGAAAAGCAGAAACAACGAAGAATACGAACAACCTTCTCTTCCAGCCAATTAAATGAACTTGAAAAAATATTTCAAGAGACGCATTACCCCGACATTTATACGAGAGAAGAAATCGCAATGAAAATTGATTTGACTGAAGCAAGAGTGCAGGTAGGTAAATTAAACAAAAATATTTTTTACTGCTAACTTTTTAAATTTGCCTTCAATTCCAGGTTTGGTTTCAAAATAGAAGGGCAAAATTTCGGAAGCAGGAGAGGCATGCACTGCAAATTACAGAAGAAGGAATTTTAAAATCACGATCAAGTATCAAATGCCACTCTCCGCCTTTAAATGCAACTATGATATCAAACTTAAACCCCTCCACATCCCATCAAAATTGTAACTAATTCTAAGCATAAAACTATTTTACAGTGTATTTAAATAAAAACAATCAAAATAGAATATTTACAATTTTTTATTTTTGCTTCCGTAATGGGGGAAATGCTAGTCCCTGTGATCTAGCTGAGGAAGCACCCATGAATATTCGACAGATAGGCAAGTTCACACAAATACTTAAAGCTTGAAAACATTGGCAAGCGTTTCTATTATGCTTACTAAAATCGGATACAGAGACTCATTCTTAGATGCATTGAATTCCAATATACAAGTTATTTTTTCGCAAATACGCCTTGTTTTCAAACTGAAAGATAGAAGCCGAAATTGGTTAAATTCGACTGTACGCCAATCAAAAATTTTCCCTTTTCATTTGTAATATTAAATTTCAAACGCCCATATTGATTTAATCAATATTCTCATCCATCAACATCTCAATACTTTAGTTTTTAGGGTGGTATTTCCGTGAAACCCTCTTCTAGTACTTCCCAATTGTCGAACGACCCCATTTTTTCCATATAACAACCTTCTGAAACCACATGTCACCAATTGCAAATTTACCAAATTAAATATTATCAATTAATTCACCGTCATTCAATGCCTTTATTTTCCATGCATAGGGAAATTTGTAATGTACCACAGAGAGCGATCGTTGTTAAGAACAAAAATTTTTCAAATTTTCAATTGAGGGATCGATGGGAGTTTTCCGAAATTATAGACTAATTACGACAATTTTTGGTATTTTCTCTGTTATATTTTATTCAGCTCTATTACTAAAATTATTACTTTATTAGACAAATATTGCGACTATCAAAGCTTTAGGAGAATATTTTTGGAAGTTTAGTTGTCTATGTTTTGAAAAACATTGATAAGGATTTCAAGCACCAGGCGACCTTGATACCCAATGTTAATTAATGTAAAAATGTTGAAGAGCAAAGCGTCTAAGCTTTAAAATTGTTTATCATTCAAGTAAGGTGAGATTGCAATAAGATCTTGAGTGGTGGAGGCTCTTGCTGCTACTGGATGCTAAAAGAGGTACCTATCATAAATCAACTTTCATGGTATTTACCTCTTAAACATCACTTATAAGACCGTGTCTTGTGTGCTGTATGGGAGAATGAAGTCGTATTCAATGAAACGAGTCGTGTTGTTTTATTTATTCAGCTTCTGGCTTTAGAAAATGACTTTGGGCCAAGTCGTTACGCTCCGAAACTACTTTCAACTCGTTGACTTTGGAAATTTTAATTTGGTATTTCGTTGAAACTCATTATAACTTCCATAATAACACTCAGAAATCAGAAATGTGCCGTAAAGGTTGGATTAATTGAACGGAGGCTTTTCGCGACAAGTATAATGTATAATGCAGTTCAATATCCTTTGACGTCTTTTACTTGGTTTTGGACAACATAGTGTATACAGTGCGGTTGACGCAGAGCGGCACCATTTTCCAAAAGAGCGTGATGCTTCCAGCGTACGCGGACGGTGTTGCCGTCATTGCCTGACGTACCCGGTACACAATCGAATTCAGTACACAATGTTTTAATAGAGTCTTTGACATGCATTGCTAAAATATTGACGCTTCCAAAATCTGATGAACACTAAGTGTTTTGAAGAAAAAAATCTTTCAAAACTGTGATGATAACGTACGGCTCAATCGTTGGAATCACAAGCACTTTGCAATATATACTGCTATCGACATAATCAAATGAACATAAATGAAGCGGCACCATTGTGGTCAAGTTATGTTCCTCGTATGTGCCAGTTAGATCAAGCCAGTGTTGTCTATGTTTTCTATCCAAGCAGTGGTTGTCATAGGATGTCAAATTTACGCTTAGTATTTGCAATGGTCGCCAAGCTGCAAAGCATCAGGAAGATTAACACCACATGATCTTTGAGCCTAAAACTTGTTGCAGGCTGTAATGGTCAATTAATTCAGTTAGTATGACAAATGATGTGGAATATCAAATGTTGGTTCATAACAACTTCACTCTTGAATAGTGCCTTTTGACTCAAAATATTTGTTGAAGTATACATATACAGTATATACGACTAGCACTTGCTCACACAGAATAAATCGATAACAGTATAAAAGCAACATTTCTCATGTCGAAATTTATTGATATGATTTCAGTATGTATAAACGATTGAACTATTACCGGTAAAAGTGATGAACGCAATATAACATAGATCAGCAATTGTCAAAATAATTGTCAAAAAACCCGGTTTGCACCATTTCGTAATGCAATATATATACATTAATTTTTGAAGTATTCACTTTATTTATGGCAAACACTTTCAGCATAATGTATACTCTTTCTCTTAACCTCATATATATTATTGCTCGCGGGAAGATGTATTCTAATTTTTTGCATACCACTCTGTTCTATAAGTTCTGAGATTCGATTACAAAAAAAGTCGGAATCTGGAAGGAGTGCAAAATAAGATTCCATAGCTGATACAACTTATTTTGATTAGTATTGCTTTCCACACATACATTTTTTAAGGTGTGGAAACACCTGCGGCAAAGTGGAAAATCCAACAATTCCAACTTTAATTCATGGATTTTAGCTCTCGTCAAAATACTCCTGAATCAAAATAACCGGATTTTATAATTTAGATCCCGTGAATTAAGTAATTCCTCGTAAAAGAGTTCATATAAATTTCAGAAGTACCTCCATGGGTGCTAGAAAATATAGAGCATAAAGATCTTTAAGTCTCATTGCATTTTGGATTAAAGATTTCAATAATTTAACTGAATTCAGTACATAAATAGACTGGCTAGATTGAAACTTCGAAGAACCCTCAATAAAGTGATATAGACGAAGGATAGTTTGAACAGTTGCGTTGAAAAGCTCGGAATCCATTGCTTTACTACAAGTTCTGTTAATCATCCTTATCTGCGCCTAATTTCTTCCCAGCAAGCATTCCCATGTAGTCTGAGAAAAAGATTAGTTGCTGGACACCTCACCTGCAGAACGCGATGGATACGGAAGCAATTTGAAGACGAATTTATGAAATTTGCAATCGTTTTCAATGATTTGTGATATGGTCCATTATCATGATGAAACAGCATTTTGTTTCTCTGTATTATGCTATGTTATTGTCGCTGTTGATGGTTTTTGCGTTTTCAACATAACCGATAAATATAATCCCATGTGCATCACAAAATACAGTAATCTTAACCTTACCAGCCCATTGTTGCGCCTTCGCACGCTTGGAAATTGGTTTACTATGGGCAGTCCACTCCGATGAGGATTGTTTTGATTTTTGTGAAAAATTATGCAGATGCGGTTCAGTCACCGATATATATAAATACATTAAATCACACATATCCATACTCATAATCAATTTGTTCTTTTTGGTTGATTGAAGGCTTGCGCAGCACCGACTTTGAGCGGGATTTACGAATCTCTATATATCAATGTACGATTTGCCCAGCGTTTTCCTTTGCAATCTTAATAGCCGCAGGTTACATCAATCAACTCACTTTGCGCTCATCCAAAATTGTATTGTGGACTATTTCGATGCTTTCGTTGGTAACAGACTTTTTAGGGCATTCAATGCGTGCCGCATTCCCGGCGAGCATTTCGCCTCATTTAAACTAAACAAATCATACTATAATGGATGATTTGATTTCCCGTCCCATATTCCAAATAAAATTTATCAAGCCAAGCCTTGGATTCCTCAGTATTTTTATACACGTCGCCAATGAATTGGCGATCGTAGACCATATATACGAATATTATCAACATCACCAAAGGATTTGATTGAGCCATGTCCGTACGTCCACCCGCCCGTATACACCTATTTATAAACATATTTATAAAAGTTTAGCTTAAGCCTTAAGCAACCGTTAGACTTGATATTTTTCACTGAAATTTCTAAATTAAGTTTTTATATTAAGATAATGATTTAAATTGAAAATTTCAACGAAGAACATCTAACCTTGTTCAAAAAAAGGACATAATTGAATAAAAAATAAGATACATCTCCAGTACACCTATAAAGTCGTAAAGTAGGCTTTATGTAGAATTACCGACAATTATCACTTTAATGAAATTTCATTATATACTGAATATAAATATAATTAAAGTGGGTATCATAAGAAATCTTGATTGGATAAAATTCAGAGGTGCCTGCAGTACACATATGTATTCTCCATAGAAGCTTAATGCAGAATTATGCGCAATTATCTTTAAAATTCAACGAAATTTCAGTATTAAGTGAAAATAAATATAAAAATGGGTGTTTTTCAATTATTATTCAATTATAACAAAATTTCAGTATTGAGTGAATATGAATATAATCAATATGTTTACCAAATGTGGGCGTGGTTGCATAAAAATCAGAGGGTCCTCCAGCTCACCTATGCGGTCTCAATAGCTTTACTGTTTAACATGCAAAGGTTACATACAAATTTTATTAAATTCCAGTATTAAGTGAATAAATACAATAAATGTACTATTGAATTCAGACGCCTATGTTATACACAAAAAGTGTAATTTAAAAAAAAAAAAAATTAAAGTCATGTTTTTCCCCGGTTTTTGGTTTTTCAATTATCAAGCAATGTGTAGGCTAAGCCGACAACAACCTTTTTATTTTTTATTTTTTTTTTTTCATAAAACAATGCTTTATTAAAATATGACACCCTTTCTTATCCAGTTTCTTCGTACTCAGAAAATGTGATTCACACAAAATGTTGTTTCACATAAACTAATAATCAGACGGCTTTGAAATTTGTACATAAATCTTTTGAAGGCAATGGCTTAATAAAAAGGATATGAATGTAAAATTAGTAGCGCCATCTGTATATGACCCTACAAACTATTCTTTTACAAAATAAGAGTTTTATGATCAATTCATTGCAAAAGTCTATATTCAAAAGTTTCTGATTATGAGTTGAAGAAAAACTACATGAATCGAAAACGTTCAATCGCTACGGTCCTAAAAAACTGAGAAGCGAAGTGAGTCAAACCCTGGCTTAAGCCGACTGAACAATTCTTACTTGTGATACACGTCGGCAACGAAATTTGCAATGTCAGTAAGTAGCTACAAAGGACTTGAGCTATATGATCAATGAAAGGACTGAATAAAAAAGAGGTACCTCCAGTAAACCTATGAAGTCCGGAAAGAGGTTTTTTGCAGAGTTATCTACAGTTACCATTTAAATTTAACAAAATTTCAGTAATGAGTGAACCTAAATATAATCAATGAATGAATTAAAAATCTGTTTGATTGGATGGAAATCAGACGTTACTCGTTCAATAGTTGGATGAACATAATTACAATCAATTCTTGTATTAAATATGGGCTTCATTGCATGAAAAACATGGGCGCCTGCTGTACACCTATGTGGGATCAGCAGAGGATTTAATGTTGAATTATGCCCAGTTATCATTTTTATTCTACGAAAATTGAGTATTAAGTGAAAATACATATAATGAATTAAAATTATAGGGCCTTTAAAAAGGGGCTTTAAAATTTTGTTAATATTTACAAGATTAATCCAAAGTAACTTAAACAACTGTTTTGAATTTTGTTTAATAATTAAGTGACGTGTATTATACTGTCGGCCGTACACCACTGTAATTTTTTACTACTTGTTTAATTATGTTATTTATATTTTGAACACTTGACCAAGGCATAAGTGACAATCAAAAATTTTGCCAGTGTAAACTTCAATTTTCTATTTTTGGTATCATACAACTGCAAGAAGTCATAAAGCTAATCAGTACGAATTTAGTTGTTCTAAATGCACGTTGTAGAGTAATTCAATCAAATCGTATACTTATTTGGGATTAACCATTATTTGGAAAGCTTTATAAATTCCAATGACATCTTATATGCTGAATCCTTCATCTGCCCACGCATTGTTAAGCGGTAATGCCGAAATGGGGATAGACAAAGTTCATTTCAATACATAACAATGTTTCCAGCTTAATAACTTTCCGAAGATTCTTAGTTAGAACTCATGAATAATTTTCAGAATAATTTTTATGTTTTTGGTGGAGGTGGACTGCACTTGGTGTACAAAAGGTTCAACTTGTATTTTTAACGATGAGAATCAGGAAATGTAAAATTTTGTCAGAGTATATGTTATATTCAATGATTTTGCTTATAGAAGCTATTTAATTGCTGTTTGGGCCAATCGCAAACTCCTTGGATTGACACATCATCTAACATTTCGTCTACTCAACTTAGTATCGGCTTCCCTGTTCTACGACCCCACCCACATTTGGAATCAAACTCTTTAAGAGCTAGTTTAGACAAACGAAAGATATGACCTTTCAAATGGTAATGTGGGTTTTGAATTGAACTATATTCATACTGCCGTAAATTTCACACAATTTTAGATTTCAACACAAACGACTTTTGCCATACATTGTACGTCGTTTTCTCGAAAAAGGATAACTAGTTAAACTTATATGGACTGCTAACTGCGAAGCCATTTTTTCCGATAGATAAGAGAAAGAACTGCGGTGCTGGACTGTAACACAATAATTCTGGCTTTTATAAGAGTGTGATGTTTGTTATGGACGCTGCCAACCTCGACATCATTGGCCGAGGTAAACGCGTGGTTAGTGCCGTATTCTCTGAATTTGCTGAAGAAGCCCAAATTTTGAATCTATCAGCACATGAAAACAAGATAAATTATATTGTCTATGAACACGAATTCAAAATCCTATGTTAGAAATGCGGCTCGTACTGTAGCGATGGTCAAATAGGAATCTAGGGGAATAGCCTGCATGACCTATATGGAATTTACGATTATGTCGACATAGTCAAACAAATTTTATTGCAGTGGTTACATTAGGTTTGTCATATCACTTGTATGAATGAGTGAAATATGACATTCCCAACTGAAAGATGATAGGTGAACCAGTCTATAAAACGCCTTAATGTTACGAGTACCCAACTGAGAGCAACAAAAAAAGAGAACAATTCTGCAAAATCTATAAAAGATTCCAATAATCAAGTACTACTGCTACGATTGTCGCATATTTTATATCTCAACAAGATCGTATTAATATTTTCAATGTTAAAAAGTTTCCATTTCTACATTTATTCTCTACACGTTCTAGTATCAATTTTCAGCAACATTTGCATAAAACCAATCAGCATGAATACTGAAAAAAAGACTATCTTGAAAACTTTTAGAAATTTATTAAATATATGACCAAAACACGTATTCAAAAAAATATGAATGAATACAACTGAATGATATTATTGATAAGTTTACTTAGAGTATATTGAAAAGGAATTAAAGAGAAAAAATTTCCATATATAGAATTTCCATGAATTTAATGAAATAATTGTCATCCAAAATGTTTGAATTGTAGTTAAATTTAATAATTTTAATTGATAAATATACCATATTTTCAGTAATGCGCAAAATCACTAAAACAGGTATTCTGAATATTTTGTTTATATTGACAATTTGACATACTTTTGTTATTTTCGAGCATATTCTAATTTTACGTATGCATGCAAATTGTGACCCAATTATGATAAAACATCATGCAGGTTATTTTGGCATTAAGTAGGTATTTCTTGGATAGACTGCGCAAGCCATAAAAACCAACGTTCCGACTAACCTATCCTAATGCGCAATGATTCGAGTTGAACACATTGAAATATGGCATACTTGTCGGTAAGACAATTCGTAAAAAGCATGGAACATGCAATACAAAAAACACAAATAGTATCCTGGTACTTGATTTCCATATTTATTTCTCACTGTTTATTATGTGATGTTGGCTTGGTTAATAAGAAGGAAACATGCTACGCAATTTAACAAAAGTTGAGTAAGTCAATAGAACAAACACAAGTATTACCATATTTACCAACAATTTTAAGGTTTTTCAAATCAATAAACTCACATGCACGAGTTGTTGTTATTGTTATGGTTACATAAATAACAGATTCAATGCATTTTGATAACACAAAATAAACAAAACTAACTGAAAACATACAAGTAATAAACTCCGAACTTGTGTTAAAAGATTCAGTTGAATTTTGAAACAGTAAACGACTAACATATCTCCTTTTAAGCGGATTTATTTAAAAGGTAAATATTATTTTCAACCCTATCAATTAATACCAGTATACTACAAACTTTAAAAGCATTTTAAAATTTTGTATATTTTCACTTGAAACTCCTCAGTCCTTCGTGTTTTTTCAATAGTATGCACTTTGAGGCTCAAGGCAACAAATACTATGCAACTATACTATATAGTACATATCACATTAAAGTTATCAGAAATTTTAAAATATTGATTAAGCGCTGCCTTGACAATTATTCGAAATTTTTTAAGTTGGGTGCTTAAAAAATGTGAATATTTATTCAACTTACATAAATGTGGTACTTAAGTAATACACATCATTGCACTCTTCAAGGCCATAATGAATTTTCTTCAAGTTATAAAAAACTGCTATATAAGAGGAAAATTAAAAAATTTAAACCAAAGTAGTGTGTTCAGCGATGTCACGAAAAACATACTATTTGTGACTGTCTGCAGATTACATACCGTACTACTAATGACGACACAAACCCAAATAATTGAGAAGATATTAGTTTTGAGTTGCTGGTATGTATAGGGAACATTTCATCCACGTGTGGTAACGTTGTTGACGTTAAACTCAATCAAAATTCTTCGCGGAAAGAGCAATCCAACTATGTGCGATTGTGAGATTGACCGCAGAAGTTGACTTACGCGGTTACAGTCTTTTCAACAGTAGGCATATACTGACAAATCGGTCCAAGTTATGGCTACGATATTTTGAACGTTGACGGATTCGATGTTCAAGATAACTGCTTTTGCCTTTGTAATGATGGCATATGCTATAAAATACACTGACGTGTTCAAGAATTGGAAACCCATAATAGCGTAGGTCTCAATTCGGTATTGGATTCGTAATTATTGAAGCACCTTAACCACAAATCATTAAGCAAAATATCTTGAAAGGATGCAAAAATCATGTACAACTCTTCTACCATCTGTCTTATTTGAAATTTGCAATCAACTGTCATCAAGTCTTTGATTTTGTTGATTTTTTCATTGGTTTACTGGTATTTAGCCTGGCACTGCATTTCCATCGTTCACGGAGTCACGGCCAATTCTGAAACATTCGTGCCATTTATGTCTGTTTTCTTCAGAGTACCGTTGGAGCGGATAAAAACCAAATAAGCCGAGACAAGGTGTACCACACTGCCAACTGTTACTGTCTTTAATGCGTTTATTTATTTTATGAATATCTTAAGTCAATAGCCAGTTTTTCAAAAATCTTTTTGCATTAGAAAAATCATTTATTCAGTACATGTTAGCTGAAAAGACAGCATATGCGATAATTACGTCTTCTCTGGGAAAACAATAAACTTTCATTTCAATTCATATTATTCACTTAAGGATCATCTGGCAAAACGAACAAAGAATTTACGTTAGCAATGAAAACCTTCACCACACAGCTAGTAGTCCCACGACAATAACTATCACTGTGTTTCTGATCCCTGATCGCATGGGACCGAATGATTTGAAAAATCTCAAAACGCTTCATGTCGTTACTAATGCCATACATAAAAGCCTTGCAAAGAATAGTCTTTGATAGAAGGAGATGCATACTGAGAGAATACCATTTTAGAAGAAATCGTTCCAAAATCAACAGCCAAACTGAAAATATAAGTGATTCTATTTACACGCTCTTCTTCCTCTTCTGACACAACCGGGAAACTCTATGCTATTTTTAAACTCCCTCTTATAGTACAATTGCAAAGAGATATTGTGCAAATTAGACCAAAAAATTACCTATTGCGAAAAGACATCAAGCAGGAAAGTTTAATAATATGAGATGATTACATAAGGCGTTAAAAAACTCACTTAGAGTCCCTGGAAATAACTTCTTTTTTCGACCTGTTGTGTGAGCGCAGAATTGACATCACTCCAAATTACTTGTGTTTACCTTAATATCAACCGTATTTATAAATATCATCTGGTTAATGGTAATTGAATACTGTTTCTGTCCCCATGTTGCTAGCACCTTAAACGATTAATCAGACCCATCAAAATATATACCTACATATACTATCAGCATCATTGTAGATTTCGTCGGCTTTATCTCAGTATCTAGAGTAAACGAGTTGAGGTAGGGCTGGCAAACTTTCTACCCATTTATGAATCGAAGATAATTGGATGACAACGATGCAATCTACAGTATAACTGTTGCTTCTTGTTTTAATTTAATTTAATTTAATTTA
>JXPQ01023845.1:30825-42381 GCA_001014675.1 Ephydra gracilis
TTTTTTTTTTTTTTTAAATAACTTGCTTTTTATGTCGAATTGAAGGACGTTGAATGAAACCCAAAATATAGCAGTAATATGCATGTTTTCGCGATCACTTTTAACACTTATGTGGTTAGGCATCACACAGCACTAGGTTCAACATGGCTAGCGTTAGTTGGTCCGACACATATTTGGGGTAACTCTTGCATAGGTAACAGTTCGGCTCAAAATTTTATAAGCTAACACTATAAATCCATGAACCCTAACTTTCAAAACACTGGTTAACAAATTTGACAGTTCGTTGATTATTAGTTTGTGGATAAAGGATTTTGAGTAAAAAAATTGTTTTTTGTTTGAAAAAAATTAATAAAAAAGATTAATTTATTTATAAAAAAAAGTTGATGCCGATGAAAGAGTAATCGCCTAAACTGAGGCGCCTTCTAAGTCTATCATACTATAAAAACGGTGATAAAAAATTGTCTGACCTATATTAAGTAGAAAAATCAAATTTTATAAAAATGAATTTTTCAATCCATCTGTTGCGTCGACAATAAGAGGGTTAAGAAATCCGTGGCACTTTCAGGTCAATTATACGGCCAAGGAATACGGTTTTATGTCGAGACTACAAATGAGAATGAAATTTCATAATTGAGTTGAAATAATTATTATCAATATCTAAGAACGATGGGGAATAATTGGATTAAACTCAGTCACGTATGTATTTGACCTTTGCGATGGGGTTTACACTAAATTTACTGCAATTTAAACAAAATTTCAGAAATCTCATAACTAATATGAATTCAATATTTTCAATTGCTTTAGTATTAGGGGATTACGGTATCATAATTTGTATTTCTCATTTTTAGTTATTAAGCCAATATAAAAAAATCAATAATATAAAGACATTAATTTTTTCTCCTCTTACAGGATAAATATGTGCGATACTAGCTGTTATCTGTACTGCCTTCATGATTCATGTTGTTCTCATAGCGTGCATCACTACTGCACTACGTATAAATGTTATAGATGTACATACCGTTGCTATCACTCCCATCACACACATTCACATTGTCCTTGCTATTGTTGGAGAAGAAAATGCTACCTACTTTAAACACCAAACAGCAAACCATCATCTACGAATAACATAAAGTGCCGTTTTGATCGCTTAAATTACCGTATTACTTATGTTCAATACGAAACATGAAAAGTCTCAACTTTATGCAATGTAGATTCTTAGATAAATCGAATAACAATGAGATAAGTTAGGCTCAATTATTACCGTTGTTACACTCAGCAAAATGTTCTATTAAATTTATAAAGTGCAATGCATTGTAGTCAAATAAAGTTGAAGCTTCTTTCATCCTCTGTTGCAAGCAAATTGTGAACGATTTTTAATTTTTTTCAGGTTGAATTGTTTTTAAATGAACAAGTCTGTTCATTGTGTTCATAAGTGGTTCGTAGTAACGCAAATGCAAAAAAGGACCTAGCATTTTTAAGAAAGTAGATTAATTGTTTGCTATAACCAAACTGTTCTGTTCAATTAATTTATTATTTTGCCGAACAAAACGCTGTGGGAAAGCAAAACACTACAATTGTCAGTACAACCCCATAGTCAATTCACTCTATCATTTCGAACGGAGAAAAAACGCAACCGCTCCGATTGTTGTGGATCGTGCTATTACTTCATAAGACATTCCAGAAAATGCTTGGCCATGTCACTTTAGGAACTTAGCAATACCTCGTTGCTACAACAATTTAACCGCCTTTTATGACTGGTTAATGGGATTAAATAATTTTTTTCATACTTAATTACCCCAAGTACCTAGACATAGTCTCTACCAGTCTCTATCTAGTCTCTATCACCTCATCATTTCTTCGACTATCAGCACGACTACCTTTACGAGATCTTTTTCTAACTCATCCATACGAGTAATATGGATTGACTACGTCACCATTGACGTTAATGTCATGCAGTTAGCGATTCCAGCGGATGTCTCCAAACACCATTATCGCATTAAGATCCAATTATCTTATAGAGACCTTCTTCTCAAAAACAACCATAGCAATCTCATTAAAAGCGTTCTTGTTTCAGCCCCGTACAGCACTACCGGTATTACAAGCTAATTTTGTAATCAATATTTACGCTTGAAACTTACAAAATCCTCAACTACTTCGAGCTTAAAGTTTTACAATTCTTGGATTCTCCTAAGGTAAAATTTTTGTGCGTTGGCATAAAGAACATTTCCTTATTCCCATTAACTCTTGGACCCATCTTCAGTGTTTCTTAAAATTGGGAACTGTGATAACCTGGAACCACGAAGTTTCTAAACCGCAGCACAGATTATTTCATCCATCCACACAATGTCTGTAGCCCCTCCCTGACACACACTTCAATGAACAAGTTCTTATAGGGGATGGTACTTGTCTCTTGGCAACCTAGTAGGCAGAATTTGTGGAAGTGAGTGATATCCTTTATCACATTACCGTCCTTGTAATGAGTCATATTGAAATCGGTTCTGTTTTCCGATACTCCTTCCTATGAAATTAAAGTATTTGGCACATTATGGATACTTCAGCAAAAGAATTTAATCTAGTTTTGAATCGGTACTGAAAAAAAAAAAACGATAAATTGTTTTGTAACTTAAAAACGACTCGAGATTTCGAAAATGTACGAATTCGAGCCGAAATCTGACACATGTTTTTTCATTAAAGGATTATTTATTAATAGAGTCTACCGCACCTTCAGCTGCATCTTTTCGAAGCTCTTCTGGAATGTGGAAATCGATGGTGTTAAGGCGATATTAGCAGCAATGTTAAGCAGAGCAAGAGAATCGGATGAAGATTCGTTTGGAAATATACAATAGAAGCTATGGAAGCACCACCATAGAATATGCACGCCAACATAGAAACGCATTTGAAATTCTGTAAGATCTACCGCTTCAATGCTAGGATTAACAACAGTATTTGAATATAATAACCATTATTTTCAAAAACAGGTTGCACTCTGGCTTAGATTCATTCATATCATGTACCAGGTTGTTGCTGCTAACCTAATAAGTATACCCTTCATATGAACTGAAGTTTGATTTCAGTCTGTGAACTTATTCTTTGTCAACGTACCACATTCCTTTTGTACGATGGAAGTCTCTGACAATTCGTGATTGAATTAAAATTTTTGAGCGGATTAAAAGCGAAGGAAATTTATAAACGAATATTGAAAGTGTATAAGGAGAGTTTAGACAGCAACAACACTATAAATACCTTAAAAGATTGGCGTGACAGAGATTTAATAGAACCTCTAGGCATGTAACTGGGCAGCGTAAGCACATTTTTGACTGAAGTACTGGATCACAGAGAGCTGTATGCAACTGCAAATGGGTGACGCAATCGGTAGCAATGGAACAAAAACACAATCAAATGCGACTTTCGTAACTTTTAGGATAGGAACTTACTAACTTTTGCGATGGGATAAAATGGATGTCGTACGTCGCGAATCAAAGAAAAAGACTGAAGATTGGTGTGACTCTGTTTCTTCTTGCGAATTCTGAAATAAGCCGAGAAAGTGTTAGTATTAGTTTTTTGTGATGCGAAATGAATTTTGTTCGTTGCGTTACTTACAAGATTCTTAATTTTGAATACAGCTCAAGGAAGAAATCCCAGTTGGCAAAAGAAATAATTTTTCATTAGCAGAATGAATCGTGCCACAAGAACATTTTCACAATGAATAAAATCCAGCAATTAAACGTCGAATTATTAGAATATCCACCATTTTCATCCAATTTCGCCCCTAGCTACAGCCGTCTGTTTCCAGATCGAAAAAATGTATGTTTGGAAATTGTTTTTCGTCAAAGCATGAGGTCAAAGCAGCTATGGAAGCATACTTTACAGCCCCTCCAGATTTTCACTTTAGAGAGCGAATTTAAAAAATTAGAACAGGTGTATTTTTATAAAGGGAGACGACACAAAATAATAAAGCCTATTTCAAATCAAATTGTGTCTTTCTTAACGTACCGTATATCTTATTGAAAAGCCTATTATTAAACATTGCACCGCGTTGATGAATTTTAACGCGGTTGATCAAAATTTGTAAATCCTGTTGCTCAAGTAATCTTAGTAATGCCGCTACTCAGTACTATTTCCTATTTATTTTATAGAATTTTGCAAAACAAATAAACAAGTAAAATATTAATATGCATACATGCATGCAGATAACACGAAATGTAGCATCGGTGAGTATAAGTGCCACATACAAATCATGAACTTATTGCTTTTCGATTGCAAAGTGAATTTTCTATGCATTAAACCAACTGACTGGTCGGCGTTGAGGTGATTAAGAAGACCTGAATATTCTGATGGCCTGATTAGAGTTACATTTATAAAAAGAAAGAATTGTGTTCACTTATAAAACTGTTTATCTTTAATTACAATTACGGATACACAATGCACAATGCAGTTGTACTTTAACTATATAATATGGTCTAAAATATTTCCGATTGTTGTCTTGGTGACAGCCATAGTTATAAAACAATTACTGAAGAGCTAGGCATAATTTGGACTATTAGTAGAAATCATCATCTGCTTCATTAGCAGTGTTTTGTTGATTCTTAATTTGGGCTTGCGATGAGTACATGTACGCCACTTCACGCGCCGACGTTGCATTCTCGGCAGATTTGTCATCTCGTATGCGTATGAAGCGCGGAAATCTCAGTGATATGCCGCGCTCGGCATCCACGATGCCGATTGCTGCCTTATGAACGGGACTCAATGATAGATCGGCACATTTAACTTCCCAGACTTGCACAGGTTCAAACCAGTCGTCTGGCTGCAACGTATTCTCATAAGCAAAGTACGATTTTGCTTCTTTTACAATGTGCTCTTTCAGAAAATTGGTATGTGTGCGCAGATCTTCATCGCTGAAACCTTAATAATAAGTGACAGCTGATATGAATTAATCAATTGGATTATTCACCATACATACCTGTTCCAATTTTACATATACTTTGATATTCCTCATTTTCATCGTCATAACAAGCCAGCAGGAAACCTCCATATGTGCCTGTTCGCTTTCCCTTTCCTTTATAGCCACCAATTACTACCAAGTCTAATGAGTCACCACAACTATGCAGGTAATCCTTTTTCAGCTTAAGCCAATTCCGCGAACGTTTTGCTATTTCATATGTTGCGTCCTTCTCCAGTGTTTTCACCATTAAACCCTCGCAGTTGCCTGCAACATCAACGGGTTAAAGTGCAATTAAGCTGCGTTATGTGTAACTTACCCTTAATTGACTCTTCCAAAAATTGCTGTACTTCATCCATATCGCCCGTATCCAGCGATGTTGCAAATTTCCATTCACCTTCCACTTCCACGAAATGCTCTTTCATCAGGCGTCTGCGCTCCACAAAGGGTTGTGTGACGAGTGGCTTGCCGTTTAAGTACAATAAGTCAAAAGCGTATACACACACTTGCACTTTGATCTCATTCACATCAACATTCTTGCGCTTTCGCGTTGACAGCACTTGAAATGGTAAAATTTGTTTCTCACCCACATCCCACGCAACGATTTCACTGTCGAGTATATAAGATGTGACTGTATCCTTTGTGAATTGCTTGATGCGGCCTATCACATCGGGATACTTGCTAGTGTTATTCTCTTGATTTCTTGAATAGATATTTATAACGCCTTTCTCGTCGCAGTGTATTTGCGCTCGCTCGCCATCATACTTCCATTCGCACGTAATGTGCAGTCCATCGAAGCGCTCCAGCACTTCTTGAACACCTTTCGTCGGTTGAGCCAACATGGGTTTTAGCGGCATACCAGGGAACATGGGACATCGCTCCAAGAGCTCATCAACGCCATGATCCAGCAGAGCGGGTATGATTTTTTCATAATTTGGACATTGGCTGTATGTCAGGAAATCATTGAGTTTTAAAATTATTCTTTATCATTTGTGAATGTATGACCCTGTTCATATAAAATTAGGCTAAAATTTCTAGAAACAACCGTGGTTTTCCAGGTTTACCGAAATTAAGTGAGCATGAAATGAAACTGTCCGTATAGCGAAAATTTATTGTGAACGCGGAAAGCATTAATTATTATTTTTTTTTTTTTCTTTTTTTTGTCATTTTAAGTGCTGCAGAATCGTATCGAGGCATATGGTGGTATGTTGTATCAGAAGCACCATGAAGGATGCAAAATGAAGAAATAGAATGAAATTTAAAGACGCCGGATTTTGAACAATACATGAAGATGACACAGAAATGTAGAATACTGTGCAACAAACAATTTTTAGCCGTTTAAAAGCTCCAGGAAAGATCCAAAATGCACGATAAAAAATCAATTTCATAATTATTTGTTGCTGGCGACAAAAAATGGTTTAATTTTTAGAAAAATAACCGGAATTTATCGCTTAATCCGGGAGAACTTCGTCAACTTAGACTGCACAACTAAATCGATTCGGCAAGAAGACAATGTTCTGTGCGTGGTGAGACGAGCGGCTTATGGTATACCACAAGCTACTAAAACATGGTAAAACCATTGATACAGATCGCTACCGACGATAATTGATAAAGTCGGAGCAAGCATTGATCGAAAAATGACGCGAATGAGCCAGAAGACACGGCAATATAATTTTGCGCCATGACAATGCACCTATACACAAATCAAAACTGGTTTAGCATACAATCAGAGCAAACGGCTGGGGACTATTATGTAACCCGCCCAATTGAACAAATTTGTCTCCTTGAGACTACCATGTGTTGGCGTCGATGGACTAATAGTTGTTTCGAAAGTTTTATTGGCGGGGAATCCACACTTGTAATTGAGGCAAAATGAGTAGGTAGGAATGGCCAATAGTTTGTTTAAAATATTTTTTATTTTACCATTAAAAAATTGTTTTATTGTAACAAAAAATCGCTGATTTCATTTTGGTACAGCTCAGAAGATAAATTTGGAGATTTGTGCTTGATTGTCGTAAAAACATCCTTTAAATATGGATTGCACTCTTGGATACCATATTGACCACTTCATACCGGTAAAGCTGATAAGATAAATTTCGAGATTTGCGCTTGATGGTCGTAAAAAAATGTTTTAAATATGGTGCTCTCCACACCAGATAGATTGCACTCTTGGATACCATACTGACCACTTCACCTGGTAAGAATCAGAACACTTTCAAAACCAATCCTAGATTTACATGCTTTTTGAGCTTATACCTGCCGCGACGAAATAATATAGTTGATGATGCAAAAACGAACGAAAGATCAGAGCCTTAACAAACTGATACAATATTCTTTGTTTTGTATCATCCATGTGAAATATCATCTGCGCTTCTTTAAACATATTAGGAAAGGCTATAATAAACAAGTTAAATATAACAGTTGCTCAAAGCGAAAACACAATACCAGTTAATCCATTTGTTAATAGAACACAGACTGTTATACAAAACATGGAAATACTCATCGATTATTTTTTATATCCTATGCAATTTCATCAGATACATTAAAGTTTAATTTAACATGCTGTTACTTAATCTGGAAAGAATCTGACGGAAACTTTATTAATATTTTCCGCGATGCTCTATGAAACAGAGTTTAGACGATATGATATAATCGTCCAACGTATCAATCGCTTAAAATCTTCTAATTTGAACACGCCAATTGACCTTAGTATCGTCATGCTGAATATTTATCATTTTTTGTATTTTTATGCTTACTGCTGAATGATTTGCACGGAAACTTAATGTGAAAATGAAATACTTTTTCCGAACTGGAAGTAAGACACTTGAATTTCATTGCCCTCTTTGCCTCTGAAAGATGTCGATTCATCAAACGCATTTTGAAAAGTTATTTCTTCGTCAACAAAGATTGTAAAATAATTGAGCATTATCTTGAATTGCAGTTCAAATAATTATCGAGTAGATAATGATTTTCGCAAATATGAGCATAAAAACAAAATGGATTATGCCTTAAGCAAACATTCACTTTTTGCATTAGTTTGTGGTATGCTCAGTGTAAGGATTAAAGCTCAACTAATACTTTTTTCTTGTACTTTATATCGCATTTTTTTATATAATTGAATCACTCACCAGAATGCTGTTTTAATAATTAAGCCTGTGTCCTCAGCTCGACTCTTAAGCGTCGCCTCACTTATACTTCGCAACATACCACTTTCCGCGCATTTACGTTTTTCCACTGCAATAGCTAAAGCGGTTAGTAAACTTTGCTCTGCGATACCAATACGTAATTTGCCAATCAATGAACGAATGAAAAACCGTGCCTCACATAAGCGGCAAGCAACAAATATGTCTTGAATCATAGCTGCCTTTTGTGGCCCGTTGGTTTTTGCAATAGTACGCAGCTTAGCAAAAACATTTTGCACCGTCAACGGCGCTGGACGAAACATCATACGCTGTGCCACACGTGATTGCTCGGCAACAATACCAAGATCGCCAGTTTCTTGTGTTTGATTTTTTATAAATTGCATATTACGCCCAGTTGCTGCACAAATTACCTTCATTAGAGAGTGCTCAGCAACGCCCAGTTCAAGCCCTACAGTCCACAAACTGTTAATTAAATTTATATTCATATTAGCGGATTAGAAACAATCTCACCTTCATAGGCTGGTGCAATTTGGTTAATACTTAAGTACACACAGGGCAACAAGTCCTTTGGATTGAGCATAATGACGGAACAAAAAAAATTACTCAAGATATCCATCATTTTCAAACGCCCACTTGTTTCTTCTATGACCTGAAATGTCCGCGCTAGTGCCAAATATGGTGTGCTATAAAGAGGAAAATTCAAATAATTCGTTCTTCTTTGCGAGTATGAGGCTTTTGCCTTTGGTTTTTACTCCAAAATGCATCTTTCAAAGGATCATAATTAGATTTTGATGGGTTATAATTGGCTGCTGCCTCTTCATCCCCATTGGTTGTGGGCTTGCCCAATTGCATAATTTTCTTTTCCTTCAGTTCTGGTTTAAATTCGATTAATTCATTGCCACTGCTGTTTTGTTAACTCAGTTTAATTTCATAAGAAAATATCGTTGTTTTAAAATTTACCGAGTTTCCTTGCACTTATTTTCAGTCGTGTTTGATGGTTCATCTTCTCTAGTCTCGTTGTTGTTTTCGGACGAATTTTTAAAAGATGTTTTAATTTGAATTTCTCCATCTGCTTCTTTAGATTGTGCAATTTTCATTATTTCTTCTACTTTTGCTTGATTTTTGTTATTTTTTGGATTTGCTTGAAACATTGCAGCTATTGTTTGCTCTTTTCCCTTAGACGTTGTTTTGCTGGGTCTGAAAAAGGATTATATGAATTAGAGTACAGAAAAATATATCAGTTTGGTTTACGTTTTCTTCTCGGCTTTCGGTTGCTTAGGACTATTCATCTTTGATTTAACGGGCCTGGAAAAAAAAGCATATTATATTTTACACTCTGAAATTTTTCATTTCTTGCACTTGATTACGTTTTTATTTCGTTCTTAATATGCTTTGGGCTCTCTTTACTTTGTGATTTGTTAGGACTGGAAAAGACAAGGTCAATTATTTATTAATAAGCAGCAAACATTAATCGCAGACGTACGTGCTATTCTCTGTTTTGGTTACTGTTGGGCTCGAATCCATGTTTGCTTTTATTGGGCTAAAAAATTTACTTTAATAACTCTTACTAAACTGCAGTAGATATAACGAACAACTTACGTTTCACTCTCTTCGTCACTTGATACAATTCGTTTCCTTTGTTTGGCCACCATTTTCATAGAAGCACTTTTGTTATTTAATGAAAAGTAATTTTGCACCAATTAGCGTGATATAAGTAACAAAAAGTAATTGTACCTTTGATTCAGTGGGTCCTCGTCATCACTAGATTCAATTTTACGTTTCGCACTGCCAGGGTGATTTTGAATCCTGTGCAAAATACGAAAAATACGTATAAAATGCAACGAAGATTTTAAAACTTTACATGTGCGTTAGACTGCATCGTTATAATGATGATTTCAGTTTTTAAATACACACCTCGAGCAAGTCTTTGGTTCCGCATCCACAACGCCATTGGACGCTCGCTTGAAGAATGAACTAAATATAACATTATATGAACTTTCAATTATTTATATTGCAGTTGTAAAATAAAAGATGCTTACGTTATTGATTTTTGTGACATGTTTACACTAAACTACTTAAACTACTTATTCTTAAAGCGATAAATCATTTACAAAATAAACCAACTTTTTAGCGGGAATACGAAACATTCATTGCAGTGCTGCCATATTTGTAACTGCAGCTGTTAAAACAATCAACAAACAGCTGTCATACTCAACTACAAGAACCACAGCTTAATGCGTTCGTGAAGTTATCATTAAAAGTTACCAATAAGAAATCGGGACGATGGATTTGAAACAACATGGGAAATGAATCACTGCCAGCACAGCTGTAACACATAATGTTGAGTTATGGTCATATTTATCATTAACAATGAGGTTATGGCCACTTTTATCTATAAAATGTTTCTTGTTGAAATTTAATGAAGTAGTCATAAGATACAATCATGAAATTTTATTTAATATACCAAACGATGCATAACAATTCTTTATTAATTCTATAGTCAATACTTAAGAAAAGCATTTTTAAAGACATTTTGGAAAATGCATTCAATTATTTTATGATATAATGAGACAAAAGTGCCCATCGAATAAAGGACCAAACAAGTTACACTCGTAAGTAAAGTTAAAAATATTTGGACATATTTTATCAATAAGTTGTACACCTGCTTAGCATATTCATCCATTCATTTAAGCATTTTATGGAAAATGCTCGAGTCGGCATATAACTCGAGTTGACTCCATTTGAGAATAGAAATAACTAGTTTATATCGGAAAGAATAGTTCGAAGATTTATTATTCAATTATCTACCAAAATAAGGTTTATTTAATTTTTACATACATTGTTAAAATATATCGCATATTGTAAAAATTCATGCTCATTAATGTACTAAAGTTATATATTTTTTGCGACATATTCATAAACTATTTATATAAAATATAATTTTGAGCTCATTAAACAACTGTTGTCGTCTATTAAAAATATTTTAATTTCATGCTGTTATTAAATAGATATAATCGACCCCATATCTGCTTATGTGTAATAGGGAAAGGGACATATCATAAACCAATTTTCGTATAATAGTCAATATATCTTAAAATTGATCGATTCGGTAAAATGAACTGTAAATGATGGTTAACAGTAGAATCGAACTTAACATCAGTCTAATTATCAAATTAATCATATTCCAAATTAATAAAAATTATCATAACCCCACATTTGCTTTGCAGAAATTATTAATCGCTTATTTCATTTTAATCATTCCAATTGTCTTTTCTCGCTATCTTTTTTGATAACTGCAACAAAATAGAAGAACGTGCAAAGCAAGATGCAAGTCATGTTAACGTAACTTTAAAATTAAGTTTGGCTTAGTAACAATAATGGTCGATTAATTAAAACTTTTAATTTAAAACACGTAAGATCTCATTATGGTGATACTTAGAGAAGAACCATTTCATTCAAATTTCTTTTTTTTTT
>JXPQ01023860.1:1901-15211 GCA_001014675.1 Ephydra gracilis
TTTTTTTTTTGCATTAAAATGTTAACCGAGGGCATTTTAAAGTTTCTATAATGCAAGGCAACGGATATTGTTAACTGAGGCAATTTTTGCAATTTTGTTGGTGTTGTAAGTGTTGGTCTGTTGCTCGCAGCAATGCTTTAAACATAGCGTTTTTATAAAAGCAAAATTGTGCAATGCAAAACGTTTAAAGGAAGGTGTTGGAAAAAGTTTAAAAAGAAAACAAAAGAGGAGCATTTTATGTAGCCATATTTAAATGTTTATTGATTGCTTCGCTATAAACTGCTAAATTCTGGATGTAAACGTATTTATGTCACCGTAATCGCCATATGGCCATGTATTAAAAAGTGCATACGAAATTCGCAGAATTAATTTGAAATTCTCCGAATTGGTTGAAGTTATCAAACAGTTACTTCATATAAAGTGATATAACTAGAAAATTGTGCAAGGAAAAACTGAAAAGTAACAGTTGGGCAAGAAATATCACAGGCAACATTTTTTTTTATTATGAATTTATTATTTAATATAGTTGCCGCCTAGTTGGAAACAGTTATTATAGCAATCAGTCAATTTGGGTTCCATTTTTGCAATACGATTTATGTCAGTTCTGTCAATTACTTTCTCATTGGTGCAAAATTACCTTCCAGCGAGCCTTCTTTTCGAATCTGAGCAAAGGAAATAGTTGCTGAGGTCCGGGTTTGTAGAAAACCGTAAATACGCACTGCGTGCATCATTCTCGATGCTCATTTCGCCTTACTTAAACTTAGCAAGNATCTCGATGGTCATTTTGCCTTACTTAAACTTAGCAAGCCAGTTATCAANTTCTCGATGCTCATTTCGCCTTACTTAAACTTAGCAAGCCAGTTATCAATGCTTGATTTCCCTCGTGAAAGATCCGAATAATCTAAAGCCATCACTTTTTTTTTTTTTTTTCACGCGAAAGCATTGATTTATTAATACACGAAATTTTTAATCATCCTTTCTTTCGAACGAACAAAAGTTGCTTCTTCAAAAGTGCTCTACCCCACAAAATGAAAGTCGGACAGCTATAAAGTTTGCACTTTTGAAAATTAGAGAATTATAAAATTATGTTGATTTATACGAGAAGACCCTTTTGTATTCAATTCAACTATTACTCTTAATCAAGTTGTTGACCTCTTAGTGCCAGTAGTCTATTTGGTTGTTAATTTCTTTAGTTTCTTTTCTGAGAGATTATGCCATTAGATACAGTTGGTTCAATCGGTATTGCAAAGTTCAGGCGAAAAGCTTTGTACTTAATTTAGGTGGGAATTTATTTCTCATTTTTAAGAGCATCCTAATAAAATGTTTATGATAAATGCTGTTGAAGAACTCATCAATATACAAATGGAAAAATCAGTATGAGGAATGTTTTTCTTGGACCTCTGCAAGTGTATAAGCATTTTGATCATGTGTTACTAGTTGTGCTCATTGATACAAAAGTCTAAGCTGTTTAAAGTGCTTTCCTTTCAATTCACAGTTTTTCATAAAATTTTTGATAAAATTTATAGTTGAATATATGAAAATAGCCTTAAAAAATAAAGGTACAGGCTGTCAGATACTATTAAAAAAGCAACAATCAAATATTTTCTTTTCCTGGCTTCAGAGCAGGTATATGCAAAAAACACTCAAATACTCAAAATGGTTCATTCTCATCTAAAAATACAAGCTTCTTATGTATAAAATAAGTCAAACTTCAATCATTTTTAGTTTCCGCCACCTAGCGTACGAAAAGTTTGTTAAAATAAAAGACCTGTCCAAAGAATCATTCTAAGTTTCTGTGTTTAATCAAACAGTACATAACGGCGTCATCTAAATTCGAGCTCATTCTTGTAGCACCGTAAGATCCATTTAAATGTTTCCATGCATTAACAATATTCTTTTAGCATTCGTTCCCCATTTTTTGTTTATCTAGCTATATGGTTGTTTGCATTTTTGTCTGTATGTCTATGTTAATTAAACTGCGATGAATTCATGCTTTGCTGGTACTTAAAAGTTTTGTGAAAATCATTGAAATTTGATNCATTTTTTGTCTATCTAGCTATATGGTTGTTTGCTTTTTTGTGTGTATGTTTATGTTAATTAAATTCCGATGAATTCATGCTTTGCTGGTACATAAAAGTTTTGTGAAAATCATTGAAATTTGATAACTGTAACATAAAGCTGCCATAAGAAGTATTCACTCAGAAAGAAGCTCGTGTATAGAAACCTTGTTTCTTATTCAAAATATTGAAAGCAATTCGATATTTCTGCATGCTATTTTAAAAATTTCTTCTCCCAAATGCATAAAATTCGTTCTGCTTGAAATAAAGCTGCCATTTAAAGTTTTTGTTTTTTATTTTTTAATTTAAAGTTCCGTTTTAATTGAAATATAATTTGTGATTACTTTTAAAGAAGTGAAAACTGCTCATTAACTCTAAAGTTCATATGTTTGCTCAAAGTTTTTTAAAATGATAAAGAAAATGTTTTAAGTTGTTTAACATTATTTTTTTATTTTGTTAAATCATTATTTTATGTTCATTTCTATGCTAAGCAAGTTTTAAAAATTAAGTGATTTCTTGTGACGAAAAAAAAGCATGCGTTTGTAATACGTGGCGTATGCGCTATATTTTTATGAAGTCCAAATATATCAGTTCAATGAATATTATCGTATTTAAAAAACAAAAAACAGACAAATTTCATTTGTGAACATTTTGTCTAGCAAATGGGAAAAACTATTAAAAAATAAATAAATTTTTTGCTTGTTAAATAATTAAATCAAACCAATTGCCTGGAAAAAGCATATTAAATATATGTTATTTGCTTGAGTTGCACATAGACGTGTCTGCCTGGCAACGTTGTGCATCGCTTAATGCCGCGTCATTACCAAAAATAAAACACAAGCGCATTAATGACAAAATAATTTGCTTCACTTTTAACACTTCACTATGTTGCCTCAAACTGCGCTTCACTATTCAATCATTTTTGTGTATTGACTGCATAATTTTTTAAGCCCGTCATTTTGCTCTCAGCACATCTTTTTTGTTTACTTATGAAAATGCGCCAATCAAGCAAGTCAAACAATACACTGCAGTACACCAGCAAAAAAAAACGTGTTTTTAAGCTAAGAAAGCTGCATATATTTTGAAAATAAAACGCAACAAGCAGAGACCAAAGAATTATATTTGCAGCACAGCATTCACACAACACCAAGGAGATTAGTTCCATGTTTTTGAAATAGAGTACGCAATTTTTATATATATTCGATATTTTTTTGCTGCCAGCACAGTGAAAAACTTTTTGTTATTGCTAGCGGGTATAGTTGTGTCGCAAATTGTTGCAACATATCAATTTCTTAAGCTAGTCTTTTACATTTTCTGAAACTTTGCCAACATAATTTTTACGAACACCTTTGCTTGCCTGCCA
Organism: Ephydra gracilis; assembly: GCA_001014675.1. NCBI lineage: Eukaryota > Metazoa > Arthropoda > Insecta > Diptera > Ephydridae > Ephydra > Ephydra gracilis. The sequence goes on from JXPQ01023860.1 coordinate 5,322, forward strand.
AGCTGGAAGAGAATGATCTCCACCTACTCTGATTGTTTAGCATTGCCGTCCCCTTTGGCAAACAGGCATTTCATTTTTCTTCTTGTTTTCTCATTTTCTTCAACTTAATTTTAAACTATTTCAAACTTGCGCGCATAGTGTTTGTTCGATATTCTTTTAACGGTTGCCGTGAAGTGTACATTTGTTTTTGAAAAAGTTTATTAAGTAATGGTTTACCGATGCGCTGGTGGATAAGTTGTCAATGTGTCATTAAGGAAATAACAAATTTGTTGATATTGTTTATAGAAAGTTATGGAAAGATTTTTCTCTTTAAAAGAAGCAAGTATTTGGCATGACACTTAATCAGATAAAAACATATTTTGAAAATAAACATTGGCTGCACTCATTTAAATTAAATTAAAAACTAATTACTGTATGATGCCAAACGGCATCTTTGCTACTGTTTATTGTTTTAAATTTTGGAATAGCATTATTGAGAACATTATCATTTGAATGACAGTTAAAGTAACGGAAAGTGCTGCTTCATGAGGACCGTATCAGAAATCATTAAAAATTATGGGAAAATTGCATGAATTGTGCTTCGAATTGCTCCGCCTCTATCGTATTCTGCAAATCTGGTGTTCAGCAATTTTTTGGGTTCCTCAGACCACAGGGCAATGCCTGTTGGAANCGCATCGATCGTATTCTGCAGATCTGGTGTTCAGCAATTTTTTGGTTTCCTCAGACCACAGGGCAATGCCTGTTGGAAAAAAAAATTGTGGCTATGAAGATATAGTTGCCGAAACTGAGGCTACAAATAAATCGTTTTGGGTCAACATGGTATCAAAAATTACCAGTCTATTTTAATTATTGTATCGCCCTCGGAAGCAACTATATTGAATAATTGAATCAAATTTTCATTCAAAATTTTATGCAAAAAATTTTTTACTATGCTATTTTACCAATTGGTTGTGGATTTCATATTTTCCATAAAGCTTCAATACTGGCAAAAGCTTCAAATCCGGATGGTGGATATTGCACGCGCTATGCTGTTTGGAGGCTTTGTTTTCAACCGAAAATGAATAAATTATTATAAATTTTCTAAGATTTTTTCGATTTGCTAATTATTGCAAACTACAACAGCTGCACTTGTTGTGTGCATCGCATATGCCGGCATGTTTCAAAATTTTTGCTTCAGTACAACTATTCTGCCATGAATTGCAATGCTTAATATACACATTCCGAATGCATAGCAAAAATTTTATGCTCAAAAACAACAACTACTACTATTACAAAGAACAACGAAATAAACACGTGATTAAATATGCGAATTATTTGCATTTGTTTTGAGACAACATGCCGTATGTGGAGCAGAAATAAGCAACAAGCACGCAAACAAATGACGTTGAGAAGTTGACACGTGCATGTATACATTAGCATGCATGCACTGCGAACCAACAATAGCTAATTTTTGAGTTAGTTAATTAGCATTAAATATTAATGGCTCATATGCATCTAAAAAGTTAATTGTTTTTTGATTTTGCAGCGAAACAGGTGATATTATTTCAAAGGACATTGTAATAACAGATTTGAATAAAATCTGAATGCTAATAAGTTATTTCACATAGTTTTAAATATTTGCACATGCATGGTGGTTGCAATGGTTTGGCTTATCCAATGAACATGAATTCACCAATGTTTCGTAGGCAGCTGACTGCTGCTGAAATACTCGCTTGTACAAAATACAACGAAAAACAATAACAAGTAAAACACAATGCAAATGGCAACAGTTAAGTGCTACATTTGACAAGTCCTATTAGCAATATTCCCTTTTTTGTTGTTGATCTTCCACTACAGCTGGCTACTTTGCTAAAATCCTTTGTGAAATCTTGTAATTTGCCTGCAATCTTTTTTTTTTTTTTTGTACCGTACTTCATGCGCTTCACGCGGCCGGTTTTTTCTGCTTTCTATTCTGGCTTTGCTTCTTTTACTATGCCATGAGCAAACAACTGGGTCGCACAGTTGAAACACAATTTTGTTGCAAATGGTTTTCGTGTTTGCAATTGAGCAAGTTACANCACAGTTGAAACACAATTTTGGTTTTCGTGTTTGCAATTGAGCAAGTTACAAATACTATGAAGCATGAAGTAACTTGTAGTCTACGAAATATGCTAGTCATTTACTTTGATTTAAATTGTGTTGCACGGGCAGCGGCGATGGAGAGCATTTCTGCACATCGCTTGCAGTTGCATTGATAGTCACAATAACAGCAATTCAACGCCACAAATTCCGCTATTGCATTCACTTTCATAGTTTTATGAGCTTTAAGTCTTACTTATGCTTACTTTGGCATACTTTTGCAACTTTTTACTTTATTTAACAGTTGCTGGCCTCGAACATTATCACGTTGTCTCTTGCTTTGTGTCAAAAATTTAAATTCATTTGTGCTCTGTTCCAGCGCTACTGTTGTGCAGGCATACACTTAAGGCATAAATTAAAACAATATTTTAAAGGAAATATAAGCAGCGCCATTGAAGTTTCTTTTTAAGGCTGTTTTCATTTTATGCTTTAATGGAAGATTTACTCGCTGCTTGGATTTAAAAAGTTGCCTTATATTCAAATAATGTTAAGAAGTGGGATATTTGCAGAATATATCGTCTGCCTTGGTCGCGATTATGCTAGTAAATTTATTAGACTTTGAAATTTAAGTGCACTGAGCGGAAACTAAATTGCTCTGTTATTTTATGTGTGTCGCTATTTGGTGCTTAGTTAATCGGCGTTGCATTTAATTTTTTTGTAGTTCCAGGCGTCCTTAATGCCTTAATTTTTCTCATAATTAAATGCAGTTTGTGGCAATGACATTAATCGTATTCTGAGTAAGACCGCCTAAGAGCGCAGCTAAATATTATTTAATTAGTATTTGCTTAAAGTAATTGCTGAAACTATACGTAAATGCTTTCGGGTACCAAAAAATGTGTCTTACACTTTACGTTGTTTTTTAAAAAATATTCAATATAATGTTGAATGTGGTGCTCCTGAATAAAGTTGTGTCTTCGAATGAGAAACAATTGCCTTTGGATTTGCTCATTGCCATCAAGGACCTACTTTCGAGGATGGCTCAATAAACACTCGACAGAGAGCATTCCCTAGGGTAGTTAGTTTATAATCGTGTACTGCCTTTTATGAATTGAGTGCCAGTCGAAATTTCAGACTGATTAATAGGTTAGTTCTGATTTCGCAAGCATTTGAGTAAGACGAGTTTCGTGAATTTTGAAAAAAAGCAGTTCTCGTATCAGTTTCTTAGAAAGAACAGAACTAGCGCCTTTGTCAATAATTTCATTATACTAAGATGTGGGGTAGCCAAATCACATGAAATTATCCATTGGTCATTATGAAATACAAACGCGGTTCAATAAGTACACGTGCTTGACAACAGAAAACATTCCGTAAGGAATGTGTGCTGCCATCTATCAAATGATGGCCAATAAAAATTTCAGACTGATTAAAAGGTTATTATTTATTTTGCAGCCATTTAAGTAAGATGTGTTTCATGATTTTCGCTGAGATGGAAAAAGCGCAGTACTCGTATCGTTAGGTAATTCCTTTTTTTTTTTTTAGATGNTATCGTTAGGTAATTCCTTTTTTTTTTTTTAGATGTGAAAAATGCGAAGAGATGAAAGCAAAGTTGGATGCTGTTTATTCGAACACTTCGCCATCTATGACCACAATTAGAAATTTGTGCAATGAAATAAAACGTGATCAAGCATCAATTTTTGATGAGGAACAATCAGGACGCTCGGCAGACGTGGTTATCGAAAAAATCATTCAAAAAGTCTAGGAACGAAAATACGCGAATTAGCAGAGGCTGTAGGTTTTTCAATGAGCAAGACAATCAATATTTTACATGATAAGTTGGCGATGAAAAATGTCGGCCTGATGGGTCCATAATTACTCATGGTGGACAACAAGCGGATGCGGTTGTCAATTTTGAAGCAGTGTTTACAGCAATTTAGCAAGTTCCGAAGAAATTTTTGCTTCCAATTGTCATCGTTGATAAAAATTTGATTCATCATTGCACAGAAACTAAGGAACCATTAAAACAATGGATTTCTCCACATTAATATGCTCTAACGAAGGCGAAGAAGCGGCCATCGGCGTGAAACATAGTTATTTTGGGAATGCAAATGACGGCATTCTCATGGATTTTTTAGAGATAGGTAAACCGATCACTGTATAGTACAAAAGNGTAGTTATTTTGGGAATGCAAATGATGTCATTCTCATGGATTTTTTAGAGAAAGGTAAACCGAGCACTGCATAGTACAACAGTAAGTTATTGGATCGCTTCGACACAAAATTGCAAGACACACGGTTGCATTTGGTGAAAAAAGGGGGCTGCTTTTCCACCAGCACATTCATCGGAAATTACCGCCGCCAAACTACATCAGTTACGTTATTTTTTATGTGGCAACCCCTGAGCAAAGACGCAGAGAGTCTTCTTCTTCTTGCGCAAATAAATAAAAATAAAAAAAAAAAAAAAAAAAATGATAAAAAAAANTAACTCTCTGCGTCTTCTTCTTCTTGTGCAAATAAATGAAATTTTATATATGATTAAAAATAATTGTCGTACACAAGCTTATATGATATTTATTTATAAAAATAAATAAAATAGTGGGGCTATTAAGTTTGCAGTATAATATCGATAAACATTTGTTTTATAACATTTTGTTGTTTTTGAGGGTGATACCATTTTTAGGGAAGAATTAATGTTTAGTCTCAAAATTAGATTACCTCTTCATCGGTGATAAATTTACCTTCAGCGCGTAAAAGGAAAAGTTATTGTGGCCAAATTTTCAGAATACGGTGGATGTGGAAGCAATTCGAAGTCCAATTCATGTAAATTTGTTATCGTGTTCATTGATTTGTGACACGCATGCTCAGCCCAATTGCAACTGGTGACTGAATTTCATATAAAAATTCAACAAAAATTTTTAACGAAATTTAGTCCATTAATTTAATTAACCGTTAATTCTTAGGACCTTTCCTGGACCTTCCCTGGCAAAAGTCGTATTGACCAAGCTAAATTACGTTAAACGTCAAATTTCTGTATCATTTGCATTGATATATTTAGAAATTGATTTATTTAAAGAAAGACCGCTCAATAAATAAGAAAGCATTGCCAAATAGCATCTCCCTCCTAATGCAAAGACATGTTATTTGTTAAGCAATTTTAGTGCATTATTAATGCACATGTATCTATGCATGTGATGAACAAAATTATATAACTACAGAGCAACATAGTTTATGCAATCAACAAAAGCACATTAAACAATGGGATTGTGGTAAATAGTAGCAGCAGCGTGCTAATCGAAATAACAAAACTAAGTGTTTCGTTATAATTTATCAGGTGACATGCGGTGAAGCGGGACAATATTAAACAGAGAACGTACACAACACGTACATCAATTACATGACAATCCATACGCAATGAAATCTTGGCACCAATGCAGGTACGAGTGATGCCACAGCAATAAGCAGCATCATGTGGTGGCCAAAGGCAGCTGCAGGTGCAACTTAACCTTAGCTCACAACAGTGTTGATGTATTCGACAACATATGTTCGTCCATGGCTTAAAGGGACTCTGCATGCTGCTCGATGCAAAGGTGATTGAGTGTGTGTTAGGTATGCGTGTGTATATGTGTATGCGTGTGCACTGGTATCATGTTTTATGCATGGGAAACAATTTGTCTTATTTAATTTGTGATGCATTCGTGTGTTAAGGATAGAGGAAACTCGGAAAGCTGCAGGATTAGCAACTGATGTTTACAAGCACAGCATATGCGCCCTGAGTGGAAATGCTTTTTTATTTACTTGTATTTTAATGGGTTGCGCTAAGAAACTGAATACAAGGAGAATGTTTCTTTAAAGGAAAACACTGATACCATCGTGAACAAGTTTAAAATGCATAATTAAAGGGCAAAGTTAATTTTTCTCAGATTGCAGAAAATTTTCCAAAATATTACATGAACAAGGACTATTTAAATAAGTGACTTACCTCATAAAAGCATCACTTACTGCTTATTTAATCCACCACTATAAGCGGGTACAGTTCTTGGCTTCAGCAATCATTCTGTGCCAGTCCTTTCAATATTTTGCAATTTTGCAACCCTTCGTACTCTTCTGGCCTGTTCTACGCAGGTGCGGTCTTTCTTTTCCGTGATTACTACTGCCCCGATTGATATTGAGCACTAGGTCATTCACTTAGTAGATATGACCTAGCGAACGTAGCCGCTGAATGCAATATCACTGCAGGTTTCATACAGCTTGTGATTCCAGAGGTTGCGCTAGTCGCCATTATTGCTGTAAGGCTCATGCATATGAAGTAGGCTCTTCTGCTCCAAAACAACCCTGTCGGCTCAACGAATTTTGAAAGCNCCCCTGTTGGCTCAACGAATTTTGAAAGCGAATACGTTCAGCACCATATCTCAAGAGTGCCTTGANACCCTGTCGGCTCAACGAATTTTGAAAGCGAACACGTTCAGCACCATATCTCAAGAGTGCCTTGATCAGGCTGGTTTTTGCTATTCCATGAAGCGCACTTTTTCATTTCTCAGACTATTACACCTGTATACAAGAGTTGTCCCTCGTTTCATTACTCGACCTATATTGTTATTCATATTTCCGCTGAAGACAAGCTGTACAAATTTGTTAAACAATAGAACTTGAAGTCTTCTATATCATTCAATTCTTCCAGATTGCATGTGGACAGAAAGTATTTTGTTGTGTTTTCATTCAACTGCAATACCCGTCTTCGGGATTCTTCAATGAAATAAGGGAATGTGGTAATGGCCTCTTTTACTAATAATGTCAATATTTTTGGTACACGCGAAGTGTGCTACGTTCTTAAAGAATGATGGTGCCAATGTTTTTGAAGCACNCGAAGTGTGCTACGTTCTTAAAGAATAATGGTGCCAATGTTTTTGAAGCACGCAGGGGAGATGGCTTTCTTCTTCATCAAGTTAGAAAAGTTACAGAATAAGCATTCGCCGCGTCTTCAGACGTTTTTAGGTCAGCTTAAGTCCAACCTTCCCGGCAGATCAGGCCTTTCACAATGTCGTTGCGGAAAAACGTGTAATGATGTCCGGNGTTTATAGGCGATCTTCAAACACGTGTTTAAAATGTATGCAAACTTTTCGTGTGTAGATCTAAATGAAGTGTGATTTTCAAGGTAAGACAGAAAACTAGACGCAATCTTATGCCACAATAGCTGGCAAAATTTGTGGCACCTTTTTGCCAACACAGTCTACATAAACGTAAGACTGCAATCCTTAATGCAAAGTACAAAAAATGATCTGCTCAAAACAATGTTTGTAAAGTTGAGCGTTCTAAGTATGGGAATTGAATCGTTGGATGACAAAGAGCATTTCCTTGCGTTGAGGTGTTGAGAACGATGTAGTATATCGAATGATTTTTGACAATTGGTTGAATTGTATGCGCTTTCGGCAATATCGAGTAGAGTCATCCCTCTTCAAAAGTCATTACGAGATTATACTCCATTTCTTTCCAAAATGATGCTCTCATCCTGGAACCTCTAGTTACCAACTTCATTTTTCCAAAAAATGTTCTTTTTTCTGTACATCTCAAATTTCTTTCACTCATGCTTTCTCCGTCCTTTTTAACGGTACCAGAGAGCGTGTGTTTGTTGATCTCGGAGTGGTCTAGTATGCTCCGTATTTTCAATTGACGTTTGCGAACATTCTTCAGCAATGGGTTTTTACGGTCTATAGAAACCAATTTTCTGGTCAGCAGCAGTCTACCGATCAGCGATGTGTCGTCACATCGAATGATCCAGGAAAGAAAAATTTGATTTAGATCATAGGGAAAACATCAAACTGGAAAAAAATTGTTTTATTTTATACGCATAAATTGTTTGATAAAAAATCGCGGTGCTTTAAGAAATTTTGAGCAGAAATAGCTGTTTGCGAATATCTCAATATTATAGAGTTTATAAAAAACTTAAAAAAAACAATAATATTTAGAATAAAATAAATTAGATTGAATTGACGTTTCAGTGCAAATTGTGTTGCACATTCTTTAATGGAAAATACTAGAGAAATTCTTATCCGTAAGTTTAATTTCTATCTTGAATANGGCACATTTCTTTAATGGAAAATACTAGAGAAATCCTTATCCGTAAGTTTAATTTCTATCTTGAATATAAATTGATCTTGAAAGATACAGTCGGCTTGGGTGACAGTGAGAAACACGGCATTTCAAAATAATTTTAAACAAACAAATCAGTATTGCAACTACTCAGTTTCGAATCCAAAAAAAATTGTTGTCGATAGAAAAAAATATTTAAAAAAAACGGACATGCCGTTTTCATGTTTATTTATTCATATTAAACTTAACTGATTTGTGTAGCTAACTTTGCTTGAAATCCTATTTTTGCGACATCTTGGGGTGCTAGAAATTTTTCTGTTTATCATACAAATTGCCTTTCTTGTAGATGTACGAGTAATATTATGAAATTTCATAATAAAGTAATTGTGCCAAATTTTACTAAAACTGCATATGTGCACAGAAGAAACTCTGATTCTTATCAAATCAAACCCATTCTGGTATACATTGATTGTAATAATGTTGATATAAGTAATGTGTTTCATTTTGGGTTAAAACCTCTACTGGGTCTATATATGTGTGCATGTGTAATTTTCATTGAATCATTTCTAGAACACGGTGAGATGCCTTGACTACGCACTTAGTTACGAAAAGAAATTAGCAAAATTCCATTTGTGTGGCTTCAGGACACTTACGGCTGTAATTTTGAGTAAAGACGTGTACTTAAGATACTCAGAATTATGGCCGCATAATTTCCAATTTTAAACATTGATCTAACATTTTTCCAATGAATATTTGGAGAAAATTCGCAAATCTAGAACAATGCCTTTTTTAAGTTCTGGTCTCATCGACTGATAAGGTTCAATCAATTCTTGCAGTGTTGCTGACTATCTTGATAAGACTTTTGAAAGGTCTCTGAAGACTGTTCCGCATAACCAAAACTAAGATGCACTTTGATAACCTCGCTTAAGGTCCAGCAGTGCATTGATAAGTTACCAGCAAGAAATAGCTGTCCAGTTATTTTTAGACTTTGTTTTGAATATTGCTCTGCTGTTAATATTACTTTGGTTATATACAAATTGTTATTAAAAATATCCTGCAGTGAACAAGTAGAAAAGCGAATTTGTAACATCCTTATTCATTCAAATCACTTCCATCTCTTTCAAATTGTTCCGTTTTCAAATATTCTAGTTATTATTTCACTTGTCAAAGTGCCTTTGCAGCCTTAAGAGACCCTTCTGTAATTCAGCTTCTTTTATCTCAATAAAACCGCAACACTGCACTGCAACAATCTCTTGCATTTGATGAATACCAGAAGTCAGACGGAGGTCAGCTGAAAAGGCAGCTTACGAAATTGAATTTGCTGGATTTTTGTCGACATGGTCACGCAGAAGCATTTCCATGACAGATTGCGTAAACTGATTTCTCTAACTGTGGCTTTTAATACGAACAGCTTCAAGTTAATGACGCATAGCACTTAAAAAATAAACCAGTTTGACTGAACGGTAGTAAATCATAATACAGCACAATTATTTTAGAAATCTATCGACTTGTACTTGAGGTTGAGGAAGCCTGCTTTGGATTCCGCCGGCTTTCCACAAGACATTTGATCGATTGATATTTTTTTTTTCGGAATCATAACCTTTTTTTTATGTTACAACTCGATGATACACTTTAGAACCATACGAGATTGGACTCGTCTCAAGCATAATTTGTTTCTCAAAATTGTCTGACTGGATCCGCATGAAATGCTTAACCCATGAATGAATCAATTATTGCCCAGCAAAATTT
>JXPQ01023913.1:443-13638 GCA_001014675.1 Ephydra gracilis
AAGACTTCTCCATGAAAAGCAAGACATAAAGGCAAAATATTAAATAACGCAGAATTGAATAGGTTAGCATGATTAAAAGTTTTTACGATAATAAGGAATGCGTTTAACATTTAACCACAACTATAGAACATGATTCAAATTAGAAGGCCGATTAAAAAATAAGAAATAAAAGAACAAATATTGGAAATATATATGGCTATGTACAGTACCGCTACGCTTTAATGAGCTACCAGGGAATCTTCGAAATTTACCGAAGTTTCTCAATATTAGCAACAATGGTTGAGGCTTTAATATTCAAAGTTTCCGCAGAATGTAAGAGTTAAATAGACTTAAGAAAAAAAATCGTTACGCTCTCGCACCTTTAGTCGAACAGATTATAACTCTGTATCACAAATTCTTTCTAAACCCACACCCAGCAGTTGGGTATTAAAATCGTCTATTTCCTTGCAAAATATTGCATACTTGCTGGCGTTTGTGAATAACTACGGTTTGAATTCCCTTGAGAGCACAAAATTATTTGTTTCGTTCAAATTATTATAATTATCAGTAAACATTTCAACTACAAACAAACAAGCGTAGCTGTATGATGAATAATTTTAAGGAATCTGCAATATTCACTGACAACATAACGCATCAACAAACTTGGCATACAGCAGCTGTAGTCCTCGCATAACAACAGCTTTGTATGGATGCGCAACATGTTTGTCTTACATGCTTACGTGTCAGCTATGCTGTCTGGCGTTCTTTAGCAAATGCGTCTTTCTTTTTATGCTTTTTGTGCTCGTATTCGTTCAAAGAACGCAACGCCAGCTGACGTGTTTATTTAGAATATATTTGAACGCTTAGTTGGGCATTTAATGCTAAATATTTGTTTTGTATTTATTTGTATCTGTGCACTGTTGATCTTCAACGCCAATCAAATCAAAATTGGTTTTGCAATTATTTTAAAATTGAGGGAGCAGCAGTCGCTGCGTTGTGACCTACACGCAACAACTGCACACTCTGTATCCCTTGGCTGGGTGCATTCGAAAAGTTAAATAAATTATTGCAAATATAAAGCCTTCAGAAATTCTCATATGCACGCATCAAAAGCGCTTTTAAATGCGTAAAGTTTGGCATTCTTGTTTAGAATCATGGAAACGTGGAAAACATTAAACAGAAGTTGGAGTTGTCAATGATGCTCGTTCGCTAATGCAGACATTTCAATATCTGCATAAGCAGCTTTAATTCTGTTCTGCGTGTATGGTTTGCGTTGCAGCCACAAACTACATGGCATTGCTTTGACTTTATAACATCCGCTATGGCTTTGTCAACTCGAACAACAAATTTCCGGTTATTTTGTTGCATACCCGCAGGAATGCGCACAATGTGCTTGCACTGCGACACACATATATTGGCATTACTTGTTGTGCTGGGCAAATCTTTCGTGCGTCTAGCTATGAGCTAATGATGGCTGTTGCTGTGTGCAGCTAGCCAACCACAAAGAGCAAAACACAGCTGCAAGTAACAATTTCCGTAAACGGATTAATGCAAAAAAACAAACAACCTCAAAAATAGTACATTTGTAAAAACAACCAATTAAAATAGAAATTATAAAAAATTTAAAAAAAAAATTTCAATAAGAATATGTGAGCGCAACAGCTGCGGCAATTTTTAAATTCATTTTAATTAGAGGTGGACGTTCAGTGGAGCGAGTAAAACGCAACAGCCTGCAGCGAACTGCTATTGGCTTAGAGCATATGTCAGCCAATTGATAGCAAATAGCGCAAAAGCAATTATAACAACTTGTCATCATTCCTAGAAAGTGATGATCACAAAAAAAAAAAAATTTAAGCGTTGAACTCGTCTTTGACATGCCCATGAAAGAGTTATCATTAAATGACCTTAATAACAATACAGAAGTTACGAGGGCAGCTCAATAAGTTCCCGTGTTGAACGACAGAGAGCACTCCTGAGGGAAGTTAGTGTTATGATCACGTGATGCCACCTGCCAAATGAGGATTAAATAATTTTAAACTGAATGAACGGCTAATTTGGATTTACTAGCTATTTGAGTAAACCGGGGTTCGAGTGGGAAGAAATGAGAGGCGTTAAATGCAACGCTGAATGCTGTGTATGGAGACATTCTGCCAGCTATGACCGCAGCTGGATATTGGTTCAAAGAATTTAAATTTAGTCGCATATCCGTTTTTGATAAGTAGAGGCAGGGATGCCCGGTAGACGTGGTTACCGTGTCGTGTTTGCGACATGATTCTCGCTTGTCGTCGAACGAAAGTAGGTGAAGTAGCATAGGCAGTGGGTTCTTTATCCGAAACGGTCATTAATATTTTACATAATAAGTTGGAAATACGAAAATTGTTAGTCCGATGAGTATCGCGAGTGCTCGCGATGAATAACAAGCGGATGCGGCTGCTAATTGCGAAGCAATGTTGAGAGCAATTAAAGGAAAATCCAAATGAATTTTTGCATCGGTTGTCTCCATGAATGAAACCTGGATACATAACTTCACACTTGAAATTAAGGAACAATCGAAACAATACAATTCTCCCGGGCATCGGCTGGAAAGGAAATGTAAGGATTTTCTTGAATACAAAAAGCGTCATAATCAGAAAAAGCAAATATGATCGCTGGACAATACTACAGTAAGTTATTGGACGGCTTTGGAGAAAAAATGGCTCTGTGTCAGCACGATAACGAACCAGCACATTCATTCGGAGTTGTCGCTGCCAAAGTGTACAAACGGCATTATCAATTGCTGCCACACTCCCATATTCAACTGATGTAGCTTCCTGCCGTCTTTCACTTGTCCGTTAACATCAAAAAAGGATACACGTGATAAAATCGTGGAGACAGAGGCGTATTTTGCAGAGTTTCACAAATACTTTTGTTTTGGAGGGGTTAAAAAATATTTGTTTTGAAAAAATTGACGCCTTTATATCTTCAGTGTCGTCAGCTTCACATCCTAATTACAGGTTTAACATAGTTTTTGTTATTTTTTCTTTTTCTTTTTCTTTTTCTTTTTCTTTTTCTTTTTCTTTTTCTTTTTCAACAAGTCAATTATTGCACTAATTTCGGAGCTCGATAAATCATCCTGTACTGGCAGCCGTCTTTATCCCAAAAATATGTATGTGTGCTGCAACACTCACGGAGCAGAACCTTCAGACTTTAGTCCTTACATATATTAGCAAAAATTCCTATTGCCACGTTTTAAACATACTTGGTTGCGTCTTATATATCTTTAGCCTTAATTCGCTTGGGAACTAGTAATTCATCAAATAACATTATACCAAGAAACAAGCTGTTTGAGTCTCTTGCTCACTACTCACTAACTCACTACTGGAAACATGGCAACTTAGTAGATGCCACAACACTCTCGCTTGAAATAGGCAAAGGCTGGCTATCGGTTTTCTTGTAGTGCAGTGAACTCATGTCTATGCGCGCTAAAAATACTTTACACCCGAGAAGCAGCACCTGAATAATAAAAATACCACACGTTTCCATTTTAAATTAACATAACGTTTCGTCACTTGTATTTGCTGGTACTCCACCTGATCCGAATGCAGTAACCCGGATTAATAAGGAGGAGCCTTAAAATTAAAGCGAAGTGACAAAGTCACATGTGTAAAGTGAGTTCAAATGCGTTCGTGCTGCTAATGCTGGCCCGGCTGTGTCTGAGCAATTAAAAACGTTGTCCAATGAGTACCGCACACAAAACCCTTAACCTCTGTTTGCAGCAATGACGCTCAAAAAATCTTTTGAAAGGCCCGCAGTTTCAAAGACCGGAGTTTTATGCTGCAATGACTGAACGCGTTCTCCGGTAAAGGATGTCACCATTTTACTAGACTTAAAGAGTAAAAATTTCAGTTCTCATGTGTCTAATAATTTCGCAACAATTCCGCCAATATTATGGCGCACCCATCACCTGACCTTGAGATAGAGTCGTCGACAGGCAATTGCAAGCAGCCAACCTGATATGATGGCTTCACAGAGGAACAATTCGAAACCCTCGCCAATTTTCAATATGGAATTGCATTTGCAACAACACATTAGTATTTAATTATTTTTCAAAAACGGGTTTAACCGTGGAATGACATTGGAATGATACAAAAGTGTTTCCTTAACGATACTAGAAGTAAACATTCGTTTATCAGTGCCACGAACTTTTCAGACATGACCGTGAGTCTGTTACTGAACAACGTAGTGGCAAGAAATCGAAAACCGACAAAAACATATAAAAATCAGGAAATGCATAACCCTTGACTGGAATTTGACGTTCAAGACATTTTTGTTAATGATTTCGGCTTCAGCCGTCTTGCCAATGAAGGGCCACGTGGACATCGTGAAAGCCATAACCTCAGTAGTCGAATCCGACCCGTCATTCATCAAACGCGATACATCGTTTTTTTGAGTATGAAAAGCTATCCAGACATTAAGCGTGTGGAGTGGTATTATGAATCATAAATTTCTTCTACAAGGCCAGGATGTTAGTGTTTATTATTTGGGCATTATGAGCTGTTGGCGTGGAGGATTTCGCCTAAAAACACAAAATTTTTGTTCGAAGAATTAGTGGATCTTGCGCCATGATAACGCAGCGTCACACAATGTCATGGTTCTCCGTGAATATTTGACCAAAAAACAAAAAACGAATAACGACTTAACTCGACTGATTCAGCTTCCTGCCATTTATTTCTATTCAATAAACTCTAAAAAGTTCTACGTGGAACGCATTTAAGTACCCGAAATCATTGAAAACTCATAAAAACATGTTTTGAGCATTGGATCCAGTGCTGGCCTGGGTGGGTTGCAGCTGATGGGGAGTAATTTTATGAAGAGATTTTCAATTTTGATGCATAATTTTCTTTGTTTTCTGAATTTCTTGAAAAACTTGTTCAAAAATTGAATCTAGTTAGTGCATAGATGGTCTTTTCTGTAAAATTAAATCATAGATATTATACCAAGCGATGGAAGTCTGAATAAGCTGTGTGCTGTATTTAAAAAAGGGCAAAACCAGATATCGCTCCAACTACTATAGTTTTAGTCTCCTAAACAGCGCTTATAATCGTCAACGAGTTTGTTCATAGCCCGGACATGTAATTTGGCATGCATCTCCTTTTTGTCAATATTAATGATTTCAAATTTTGAGTCTCGGAAAAAGAACCATATGCAGTAATAAGGGAAATAACGAAATAACGCTGGGAAGATAACATAAAGCCTGGACCCCAAACTTTGAAGCGGGGCTTCAGGCAAGACTCCCTACCTTGTGGCTCTTTCAATTATATGATAGAGATAATAATTTCTCGGAATCTGAAACACATGGTTCCCATTTAGTATGAAAGCAGAGAGAAATAAAAGCTAAGACCAGTATTAAGTACTTTGTGTTAACGTGTCAAAAATTATCGGCTGTAAGAAATAGTTAAAATGGAAAATTTTAAGTTCGAAGTGCTTAAGGACTTTGCCTTCAATTTCAGACTAGCACTTAAACGTTGGACTAGCTCTGCAAATTGGTATTACTCTGGCTACATGGCTACACGCGTGGCGCAAAAATCCAAGCATAAGGCACTTTTCGGTTGTACAAGCATGAATGCGTTCGATATCTGAAGAGCATGCTTTGCATTTTTTGAGAGAAAATGGAAAATCTCCTTTGCTCCTATCCAGCGGAATTAAAAAATTCAGTAGCTTCAATTGCTACATCATACGGCTTGTATGGATGAGTTAGAACATGTTTGTTAAGTATTTGGTTCCAATTCAAGCGGTCGTGGTCACAGCAGTGAAAGACAGAGTCTGCATTCGAGTCAACGAAAAGAATCCACAAATGCCATCAAGCTGCAAGGCAGCCACAATACCGATGCTACATGAGTATCTAGGCTAAAATATACATCAAGTTGTAATGCTCAGTAAATATTACTTCGCATGTACGCACATAGAAAATAGAAGTGGTACTCATAAGCGGCGAACACTGTAATTGAATGAATTGCTTGGTCTATAAAGTATTTTTATTTTGTCTGCGTACGATGAATATTATTTTAAATTCGGATTGAATCAAAAAGAAAATTGAAATGATGTACAAAAGAAAATTCTGATATTGTGATAATGTATTTGCACAAAATAGCGTTGCAAAAAAATAAAATTCGCTAAACTCAAACATGCACTGTTTGTATATCTCCGGTTCCAGAATTTGCTCTTAATGACTGCTAATTCTTTCCAACACTTTCACAAAAGTCTGCGAAAATTATGCTTTAGGGGAGGCAAATAGTTATTGGTAGATCGTGGAACACTTGTCTGAAGAGATTAGACTGCAAAATTGAGACTGTTGCAAACCGAAAGTTTTTTTTAACCGTCGCCAATGAAATTGATTCTAGGTTTGTTCAGCCGTTTTATCGAAAGCAAAATATATATAAGAGGACCTGAAAGGTCAGTTTTTTGAGTACCTTAAGTATAACTCTTTGCTGGAAAGCTGGCCGGTAGTACAGTGCAGCCGTGATAATTAATATTTTTCATTGAAATTTCGTTAAAAATACATCTGAACGTATTTTAAAAATAGACATGATTGAAAAAAACCACAAGTATCTCCAATCCGCTGAAGTGGTCACTTTAGAGGCTTTGATGCTAATTTCGCATAATTACCATTTAAATACTACGACTGCAATTTCGTGTATTGAGTAAAAATAAAATATCCAATGTGTGTAAAAATGCGCTTTCAAGTGCTCCCAATAGGGAATTTCATTCAAAGTTACGCACAGTCATCATTCGAATTCTACGAAATTGTAGTATTGGCTGAATATAAAATATGTGCTTCTGCTGCATAAATTAACCTTGATTTTTATATTTTAGGTAATTTCTTGAAATACAATGTGTGTACCGTATAAAAACACTCCTAATCCTACAGTTCAAATAAATTATCGAATTCATTCAAAATCAAAATAAGTCTGAAATAAATCATAAACTTTAAAATACAAAGACAGAAGATAAATACTGAAACTCCGCGCAGATTCTCTCTCGGGAAACTCTGTAATTTATGTACCTGCTTTAAAACGGTTATTTGGTGAAACCTCGTCGTCATTCATCGTCTTACTTTTACTGCTTAATTTGTGGAATACTCAATTATTGCATTTGTGTTCACGCAGCTAGATGGTTGTTTCCATGTGCAGTATGGCTCTTCAGGCGATTTGGATATTTTAATAGTGCACTGGGAAGGCCTGGAAAACATGTTATGAAATCGAAAACAACGGACCATTCGCTTGTTACAACACTGTTTTAAGCACGAATCTGAAATCGATACGCACCACCTGGTTGTAAAAAGCTTTAAGTGTATTCCGATAAATCTGGCAAATTATCTGTTGCCAATTCCAAGCCAAATGACGGAAACGACTTGTCAGCATAACTAGTCACTATAGCATCCGTCGAATAGCAAATACCAACTGTGTGCCATTTTCTTGCTTCATCATCAAGCATTGAGCATTAGCTGTTTCTGAATTAATGGAGCTTACGGATGGTACATCATCTGTGTCGCACTGTCTCTTTGCTGCATTGCACTTCACTTAAGCTTTCAGTAAAAAATAATTGTAAATAATGCTTGAATTTATCAAACAATATGATGTATTCTTTTAGTATTAACTTTGCCAATCGAGTTTTCTATATTTTCATGCAGTGACTGCAAAATATTAACTTGAGTAGCATTTACAGGCTGCTATTGATTTGCGGTGTGTATAATAAATATTAAAAATTGGATTGAAAAAATAAATATCACGGGTACCTCCAGTCCACTTACGTGGTCCCTACAGAGACTTTTAATGCACATCTATGCATAATTATCATTTAAATTGTACGAAATTGCAGTATTGAGTGAACATGAACACGATTCTTTATCGGTTCATAAAAAGGGGTTTAAAAAATAAGCTTCAAATAATGAAATGCATACTGAATATTTTGATTTGTTGTGTTATTAAACACGTAGCCAATGAAATTGGCAAAGTGTATATGAGTTTTTGTCATACGTTTTTAATTGATTGAGCTATTTCCGTACGTCTGTTCGTCCATCCGTCCGCCCGTATCCAAAAAATAGAAGGAATGGCTTAAGCTAGATCAACAAAAATTGGTACACATATTCTTTGAACAAAGTTTAGACCCCCTTTCGAAATTGGTCACGATACGACTACTTACGTGGTCCCTACAGAGACTTTTAATGCACATCTATGCATAATTATCATTTAAATTGTACGAAATTGCAGTATTGAGTGAACATGAACACGATTCTTTATCGGTTCATAAAAAGGGGTTTAAAAAATAAGCTTCAAATAATGAAATGCATACTGAATATTTTGATTTGTTGTGTTATTAAACACGTAGCCAATGAAATTGGCAAAGTGTATATGAGTTTTTGTCATACGTTTTTAATTGATTGAGCTATTTCCGTACGTCTGTTCGTCCATCCGTCCGCCCGTATCCAAAAAATAGAAGGAATGGCTTAAGCTAGATCAACAAAAATTGGTACACATATTCTTTGAACAAAGTTTAGACCCCCTTTCGAAATTGGTCACGATACGACTATTATTTCAGGTACCTCTGGTACACCTATTTATACACATATTAAATATAATTACAGGCTTTACCATGCAGGAAAGGAAATTTCAAAATTAAGCTGAGAAAATCAAACAAAAATCAGATATTTCTCCAATTTACCTATAAATCCCAAAAGGAGGCTTTATGCAAATTGCCGAGAATTATCACTTTAATTTAACGAAATGTGTATCAAGAAAAGGCTTGATTGCATGAAAATTAGAGTTACCTCCAGTACAGCTATGTGGTTTCGATAGAGGCTTCAATGCTGAATTATGCACAATTATATTTTCAACTCAACGAAATTTCAGGATTGAGTGAACATCAACATAATCAATGTGTCTACCAAAGAAAAGCCTTATTGCATGAATTGTAGGCAACTGCAGTAAACCTATGTGGTCTGAATACAAGTTTTAATGGGAAATATTCACAGTAAGCATTAAAATTTAATAAAATTTCAGGAATGAGTGAATATAAATATAATAAGTGGTTGTTAATAACGTTGATTGGATTAAAATTAGAGGTACCTCCAGCACACCAATGTGGTCACAATAGAGGCTTTAATGCGGAATGATGCAGAATTATTTTTAAATTCAACGAAATTTCAGAATTTAGCGAATATTAATATACTCAATGTGTATACCAAATGTGGGCATGATTGCATGAAAATCAGAGGGTCCTACAGTTTAGCTATGTGGTCTCAATAGACGTTTGACTGTTTAATCATCCAAAGTCTATATTTATATTTTATTAAATTCCAGTATTAAGGGAACAAATATAATTAATGTACGTAGAAGTGATGGATTGAATTTCAGATGATTATGTGATCCACAAAATGTGCGCACAAAAGATTTGCCATAATTAATGAAATTTATGAAGAATAATTTAAGGAAATGTGCCTTTCCAGTTTTTATTTAATTATCATGCGACGTGTATTATACTTTCGGCCTAAGCCGACTGCAACCTTTTTACTTAATTTAATTATAAAGCAATGTGGTTTATATTCTTAGCTTTAACCGACTGTAGCTTTTCATTTGCCTTGCAGTGTTTATGCTGAAATTTTTATCTAATTACAGTTTTAAAAATTTGCACACAACATAAACTAAGCAGTCAAGAGATAATAACAAGCTTGGAATGAAATCATTTTCGGCGCATATGCAATATATTAAATTACAGCAAACACAAAAATACAAAAAATAAAAAATTATAATAATTCAATCTGCCGCAGCAGCGCATACACAAGGTTTTGTTAAACAATATTATAATTAGTTACTGTCAACGTCGTGTAGTGCAGCACAGACACATGCACTGCCATGCAGTCAACGGGCTAACTCGATTATTTCAAAATATATAAATCGCTTCGCATTAATTAAGCTAATTCAAAATAGTTAATGATGTGGAAGTCTAAACGCAATGCAGTCAATGTATATACCCAAAACATAAGCTGTGTAATTAATTCTGAATAAAATTGCAAATTATTGAAATTCAATACGTACAAAGAGTACATTGGTATGTGTAAATAAGGACGCCATATAATTATTAACGATGCCATGGTCTTTTGGGTAAAACATTTTTTGTTTTATTTTTTTTTAAATAAAAATAAAATTGTATTTGCATTTGAAAAAAATAAATAAAATATTAAATCATAGTCTTGGTAGCGGAATTGTACATATATTCACCGATATAATCAGTCAAAAAAGCTATTTACTGCGTTTTTGAAGAATTCTTAATAATTCAACACACGAAGGACAAAGCAAACTTCAGTTATAGTTGTTGACCAATATTTATGTCTTCATTAAATTCACAACTGAAACAAAATTGCTGAAAGGAATGCTTCGCAGTAATACGCAATACCGCAAAAGTTTAATTTTATATTAAATGTGATGTTGCTTAATCTTGAAATTATTTAAGTATGAAATCAAGAGAATGTGAATACAATAATGACTATGCATAAAAATATTATCATTCATTTTATATGCACGAGAACAATAACGACAAAGTAAGACATTTATAGATGGCTTTGGCCAACTGTATTATGAACATCAGTTCGGAATTGTTAAATGTATAGAAAATTTAATAATTATGCTAGAAATCCACAAAATCAAATTTTTCTAATGGACAAAAAATCCTATTTTCCGACCTCATAAGTGTGATGGAAGCATTTGCTTAAAGTCCTCTTTTCGCATAAAGGTAAATGGGAAGTATCTTGGATTTTTGAGATATGCATGAGAATATTTCCATTAAGTTTATTTCACGAGAACAATAAAGACCAAGGAAGAAATTTATAGATGAATTTAGGCAACCGTATTATATTCGTCACTTTGGAATTGTTAAGTATAGAGAAAATGAAATAGTTTTGCTAGTAGTCCCCAGAAAAAAAATTTTTCTAACGGATACAACATCCCATTCCCAGGCCTCATAGGAGTGCTGGAAGCTTTTGCTAATTGTAGCCAATTTAGTTGAGTATAATTATTACTGATGGCCATTTTGGTTAAAATCCTCTTTTCGAATAAAGGTAAATGGGAAGTATCTTAGATTTTTGAGATATGCAGGAGAATATTTCCATTCAGTTTATGTTCACGAGATCAATAAAGACCAAGGAAGAAATTTACAGACGGATTTTGGCAACCGTATTATATTCGTCACTTTGGAATTGTTAAGTATAGAGAAAATGAAATAGTTCTGCTAGAAATCCCCAGGCGAATCGTGCCTAGTTCTGCTTACAACGTTCCTTTCGGACAAAGCTAAACATTAAGTATCCAAGTGTGCACAAATTAATTAATTTTTGATTTGTGCATTCGAGAACAATAATGACCAAGTATAATATTTATAGATGGCTTTGGGCAGCCGTATGACATATATTATTTTGCTGACAAATCCTAAAAAAAAAATATTTTCTAGTGAACAAAAATCCAATTCCCTGACCGCACAGGTGTATTGGAAGCAGTTGTCAAATTCAGTTGAATATAATTTGTGGTCATGGGTAATTAAGCGAATTTTTCGGTTTTTTTAAATAAAAAGAAAATAAAACAATTTTCCTAAAAAAAATAAAAATAAAAAAATAAAAATTATAATTTTCAGCCGATTGGTAAATACAATTGGTGCTCATGGCTAATTTTGCTTCAAACCCCCTTGACGTAAACGCAAAGTATTTTAGATTGCCAACCATGCTTGTACACATGGATTATATTTATGATCANTTTTAGATTGCCAACCATGCTTGTACACATTGATTATATTTATGATCACTTAATACTGCAATTTCATAGTGTTCATCTGAAAACTATGCGTGCTTCAACATTTAACCTCTATTAGGAGAACGAAGGTATACTAAAGGTACCTTTGATTTTCTCCCAATTAAACTGCGTTGAAGAAAACGCATTTATGTTAATTCAATACTTAAATTTCGTTGAATTAACATAACAACTTCGCGTAAAAGTCTCTATAGGGATCATACAGGTGTACCGGACCTACCTTTGATTATTATCCAAACATGAATAAGTTCATTGAATTATATCAATACTCACTGCATCAGTAGATTTGCGGCTATAATTTTGAGTAAAAAGATGCTCTGGGGGGATCCAAAATATGGTTGGGACTTAACCCAAATTCTATTAAATTGGATTGAACATTTTTCTAAGAAGTATGTTTAAAAGTTTCATTTATTTACCTGAAGTACTTCTTTCTAGGTTTTGTCTACGGACGGATGGGCAAACATTGCTAATGCTGCTAATGCTTATGGGAATGCTATCCAAATTATTTTTTAGTATGCTTCCGAACACTCGTCTTGGATGTTACAAGCGTATGCCCGAAAATTATATACACCTTTCCAATTTCATAGCCGACGACTCTAAAATGGAATTTTTAAGCTTACTTATTCGTACAGTTGCTGACTTTAGCGATCATGCGGCGCAAGTTTTGTAAATGCCTAATATACTCTTAATCGTTATTTCTCAGTAACAATCGTTTTGTATTATACATTAGAGCCTTTGAGTTATTCATAAAGTCTTGTATGATCAATGGAAAGAAAATTCTTTCTTTGAATCGATCAGCATCACCTCTGATATCATTAATGATTATTCTCCTAAAAAAATACCTCTTTTATTTCACATTATAAGATGAAAAAACACTCCAACTTTGAATTAAATATAATATGTTGTGCAAGCTATGCTAAGAATAACATACCCTTATTCGATCAGCAGCACCTCAGACGCCTAGCATTACTATTTTTCTACGGAACAACCTCTTCTTGCCTTTGCATTATAGCCTCTAACGTAATCATAAAGTTGTTTATGATCAACGCTTAGAAAAGTTTTTTGTTTATCGCTGAGCATCACCTCAGACATCGACTATGTCCTTTATCCTAAGAAACACCATTTTCCTTATATTCCAGCAAAACCTTTGAACCGACTTCCTATGAAAAGATTAGAATCATTTTCGAAATAGACCATGATATTAAAAAAAAAAAAATTTGTTCTTTATTTTGCATTTCAGACTTTGAGTTAATCATAAAGATGTAAATGACCAACGTTAAGGCATGTATACTCCGAATCGAACAGCATCATCTCAGGCAACGACAGGGATTTATTTTTATAATGGGCCTTATTTCGACCTGAATTAAACATTTAATACCGTTTAC
>JXPQ01024097.1:4951-16785 GCA_001014675.1 Ephydra gracilis
GCTGCCATGCATCTCGATTTGCTCGCACTGTCCTTTTATGAATGCTTGCTTCTTGCTTATGAAGAATCGTTTTGTGAAAAGTTAACACGTTAAACTAATTTTAACCAATCCTAGCACATAAACACATGGATTCTATAATTAATAACTTAACAAAATTAAAAGAATGCCGAAACCGACTGGTATATTGACCTAACATAGTTTTAGCTTGCTAGTTGTAGAGTTCCGTACACGGTTAATTCTATTTTTAGATATATACCACATGACCCAAGGACCTTTGAGTAATATAGATGATGCTGTGAATTATTTCAAAATATGAATATAGGGCAAATCAGAAATATTCTAAATAAATAGTAAAAAATGTAGAGCAGTTTTAGTGAGGCACTATGAAGTGTCTAACACCATAACATTCTCTAATCGTTGCCAGTTCTGAAAATTATAAGATTTTCAAAATTGCTTCACTTACCATCAACTTCTGCTTATTCCACGTATACCGCTCTGTTTAACCTGAATTATTATACATTACATTATATGTTACTAAAACTATAGGCCTAAGTAAATTACCAGAAATGGTATTCCAAGTTTAGTTGAGGTGACAGACTTGTCAATGAAGGCGACGTAATTGTTTGAATTTTTATCTATACTTAAGATGAGACGTTGGTTAACTTTATGCGCATAACTATCACCCAAGGCTGGACAAATTTTCCAATCATGCTCACCAAATGAACGCGTCGTTAGCTCGTTTGTAATAACTACCTAGAAAGTAGACGGCAATCTCGAACGTTATAAATGCCAGCGTGCATATACTTTGAGCCAACTTACCGCGATTTCATATTCCATTGCTAAGGTTTGTAACTCTGTAAGCATTTTGTAAATTAACGAAATGCGCTCATCATTATTAACATTACGCAGTGGAAAAGCAAAGGAATCAATGATGATAAGTTTTAACTGCAACAATTATAGATATTATAAAAAAAAAGCCTTAAAATCTCTTATGGATTGCATACCATTTTATCCATGTTTATGAGTTCGCGCAGATTCATTATAAAAGCCAGCAGCTGCTTATGATTACTACAATACATATAGCCAACACCGTTCAACATGGTTGTGCAATCAAAAATTGGTCCTGGCGTGGAGTTGTTGTACATGCGTGCATACGTTTTTGTAAAACGCTGCTCCATACAAACAGCAATTTCTTTATCAATATTTTAAAGTAAAATTAAGATGATTATATTTTGAGAATATTATGAGATGAGCCACCTTTTAAGCGTTGCGGATGAAAACCTTGGTTTGTATCGACATAAACAGCCTTTCCACCAATGCCACCAACTTCCTGTGGCAACTGTACATTTATACATAGCTGCAAGCTGCAATAAATATAAGCGTCTTTTAAAATTTCCTTTTATAACACTAACAGTACGACGCCTACCACATTTGCGTTTTTCCACTTCCAGATGCACCACATAATTCCGTCACCAATCGCATTGGTATACCTCCACCCAGCTGTGTGTCCAAGTCTTTACAAAGGGTAATAATCTTTGGCGTTTCTTCTTCTTTACGCCATATATTAAAACAGCTTGTTGTAAACATTGCGCTCAATAAATTTGAAATTCAAGATCAATTCGGCCAAAACAAAGACAACAAAGAATCGACAAAACGTATTGTAAAAACTTAAACAGTTTCTTATTTCAAAAAACTTTTACCAACACAGACGTTGAAAATTTAATTAAAAGCTAAAACTATGCAGCATAATGTTATTATTAACAACCAAATAACATAAATTCTTAAATGCGGTGGAGAATATTTCAAGGCACTGCAAAATTTTGTGGTTATTTGAAAACAAATCTTCCGCCGCATTTAACATATGATCGGCGAATTATCTTGCAGGTGCAACATATGATAGCCTCTACTGCAAGCAGGTTGGCATGCTAATTTTTTTATATTTGCGATTCCATTCATTTAACTAATTATTTGTTTCTTTAGCTTTACAGTTTTTCATTAAAAAGTCATTTCTTTAATTCAGAAAATCTAATAATATACAGATTATTTAAAAGTACATGATTTTCTGGGCATGATTGACAGTACCAAATTTTTCCCTAAGACACATGTTACTACTTTCTTATACGAAAAACTAAATACTTATTCGAATTTCGAACATCGTCTTATTCGGCACCGCGTTGTTGTCATTAGACGTGCCGTGCTTTTTATATGCGATACACACGAATTTGCGTGGATAATCTGTTTTATTTTATTTGTTTTTTATCGTCAAACGCAGTGCCTTCGCTTCGGCAATAAATTAATTACTTAATAAATAATTCAATAAGCGCATGCTTAAAATAATATTCTCTTAAAGATGTATATAAATTCGTATGATTGTGATTAAGACAAGTGCTATCAAATACTTGTAGAATTTATTTACAGTTGAAAAGTTGAAGTGTGTTGTTTTTTTATACATATAGTTGCCGAATGAGTTTTTGAATTAAAAACGTAAAAAAAAAAAAAATATAATAAAAAGTTACAATCAAGTGGCAGAGGTGGAAACAGGAAAACCTTAAATTATTTCCCATATACGGCAAACAACCAAGTAAGCGCTCATTTCATAAATGCATGTTAATAAATTATCTTTATTTAATTGTTGCAATTCGATTTTAAATAATATGGAATACTAATTAATTGAATGCAAATAATGGTGCTATTGTTAAGCATCACATCACACTTGTGGTCAGAAGATCTTTCTCCTGCTTGTTAAAATTTTCCGGCTTAATTGGGTCAATGTATTTTTTACAATTGAATTGATTTTCGTTGCATACAAACAGCACAATTGAAACATCAAATTGCATTTTGATTTGTTTTTAATATTTTTTTTTTTTTTTTTTGTTATTTATATTTTGTGAATGCTAAGCAGCGGCCTTTAAATAGAAACCAGTTACGGACTGCGTAAAATGCAATGTCAAAATAAAAAAAAAAAAACAAAACAATTTACGGTCGTGTATTTTAGAGTTTAAACATTTCCACAGCCTTGTGCTTGATGTACATTTCTTTTAGGATAACGTGTGCGCTGTTGTTCGAGTAACGGTACCCCACTTGTTCATCTGAACTGCATCGCTGTTGCAACTTGTTTATTAATGACAAGTTTGAAATGATGTGACAAAAGCTAAAAACTGTGCTTCTATAACGCAAGTAATGAAATGTTTCGCGAAAAATACTGTTACACATAGCTTCAACACCCATAACACAACACATACAAATTTGATATTTAGACAACAAAGATCCAAAGTTAACCGGGCGCTTATCGGAGTGAATTGAAATACTTTGCAACAATTAGCACTTAAATGTTAATTAAATTTGTGTCCAAAATATGATAACTGATTGTAATTTGTTGTTGGACCATGCCGCTATTAGATGCTTAAAATGTTAGCCAATTAGGATTTCATGAAAAGTTATTTTCAATTGCGTTCCCTTCAGTCATCTTTTATTTTTCATGCTATGAAAATTTGTGATTTTTTATCATTTTATTTCCATTATCGTGAAATAAATATTTTCAAAGGGCTTGGCAAAGTCCGGCATTGATTAAAATGTAAAGGTGTGGTTTCGCCCCAACCACTGTGCCATGTAACCATATACAGGATATATAATAATACTTGGCTTATCAACATGGCAAAAAAAGTCCAGTAAACGCTACAAAAGAAAGTCACTGCGCTTATTATTTAAAATGCAAAATAATGTAAAAAATAAAATATTAAATAAAAGACAAGAGATTGTATTTTGAGTGTGCTTTACCTATACTTCCAAACAATGAGTAAGGAGCTTAATATTCCGAGACACTTAGTATAAATAAATATTTTTGATTCGGTCATTGACCAAACGTATAATACGAGAAAATAAAAATAAGAATATTAAATATTGCTTGACGTCATCGCATAGCAAGCGATTGCTGTAGGTGTGACTTGGATAGCCCTTTATTTTTATAAACAGAATCGCGAACAAAGCAGCATTTCGCGGCAAACTGTCTCTCATGCTAACTCATAATAGTGATTTTATGCAAAGAAATTCAGAGCGTTGGTTATAGCATAAAATGGGTTATATTTGCGTTATTGGTTTGCTTGGGAACTTTTTGGATAAAATGTGTAGTCTCTCCGCAGTAATTGTTTTAACATGTTTGTCCATTTTGACATTTTAAACAGCCTAATGTTATGAGTTGAGAAGATTCAACAGTAGAAAGATGCGTAGCTATTTGCAGAATGACTTACTAAAGCAGCTTGCAAAAGCTGGAGTTTCTGTGGGCTCAGCGCTCAAGTTTGAGAAAGCCATGAAGCCATTATTGAACGCGTTGGCTTCTGCAAATAACTCGGAAGTATAATTGGATTAGAATGACCTTGCTAATAAAGCAAAAGCAGCTTTTGGCATGCATGCATGCATGATATGGATATGAGCTTGCCGGAGCAAAAGCAGCTGGGATACAAGTGAAAAACGCTCTAATTTATGTGGTCAACTGCTGTAGTATACCGTTTAAACCACTANTAGCTTTTGGCATGCATGCATGATATGGATGTGAGTTTGCCGGAGCAAAAGCAGCTAGGATACAAGTGAAAAACGCTCTCATTTATATGCTCAACTGCTGTAGTATACCGTTTAAACCACTACCTGGCGTAGAGATTAGGGTACCATTAACCAAATAGTGAAGCGCGACACATCTACAGAATGTTAGTCATCAGTTGAGGTATCCAAGATAACCGGCGGTAATAGTGTTTTTTTCTTTATTTATGTGTAAATCGCCAATAGAAGAAAACCCGTTTAGTTGATTGAAATCGGCACACATACGACGATGGAAAGAAAGTAAGGAGAGCCACGACGGAACGTAAAATATTAAATTATTCAATAAATAAACACAATCCTTCGAGGGTTTAATTACATTATCCATTATAATTTATCGATTAGCGTATGCCTATTCTTTGGGAAAAAAAAAGGAATGAGGTATTTGCACATGTGCCATAGCACAAAAATTAAAAATAATAAATCTTACAACTTCAGTTGATTACGTTTTAATGTGTGTCTTCTATGAGTCCTAATTAGCTGAGAAGAGGTAAATGCCATTCTCCAGTATCGGACCGAATATGTGGTCGCAGAATAAGTTCAAAAACCAAAACGTGAATAACATAAACTGCTACAAAGCTAGAAGTTATTAAATTATATTTGGAACGATGACAGCAGAGGTGCGCGATGCAGTACGACTAAATCGCATGAATGAAAACGAACACAATGCCCTACTGCAATTAAAAAAAAAAAAATTTTAAATAACCAAAAAGTCATCATGATTGAAGAATTTCATACAGCATCTATTCACACATGCCTTAAAAGCAGTTTTTATTACAAAAGAAAAAATCGAAATTTAAAATGAAAGAAAATAGTTATGTTATTCATTGTTCATTCATCACTTAATTAAATATGTAAGTATATATTGACGAAGAATACACAATTAATTTCGAAATAATTTATGTTTCTGTCATTGCAGAATACACATATGGCGCATACCCAAAATGGTTTTAAACAGTCCGGCGACTATTACGAAATATTAAACTCGCATTCGAATGCCAGCTATGATGAGTTAAAGCAAAACTATAAACAATTGATATTGCAGTTTCATCCAGATAAATTGAAAAATCAACTTGGGCAGAAGCTAGCAGCGGATGAGATAACTGAGCAATTAGAAAACTCAACTATCAATGGGCACGCATCATCACAGCCCGCCACTGATACCAGTTTTGTGCTTATTAATCAGGCATGGAATACGCTTAAGGACCCAATAAAACGTAAACAATATGATGCAGAATTGTTAATGACAAAGTTTCAATTGCATAGCAATGTTTATGCGCGAATAACTTTAGCTGATATGGATTGTGAGACAGACACCATTGAAGTTGAAGCGACTGCTGAAACACCCAATGAAGCCTGTGCAAATACAGCGCTATCAAATGCAACAATAACATGCTACACGTACAATTGTCGTTGCGGCGGTCAATATATTGTTGATGAGTCAGCGTTGAGCGATTGTTTACGGAATGAAAGTTGCGACGGTTATGGCGCAGAAGCTGCCAGTATTGACATTAATGTCGTCGACGAACGCAACTGTGATAAAAATACAGACAATGTCGCTGATGGCTCTGCGCTTGCTGGCATTTACAAAGATGTAGCGGAGGAAGTCTTTGTAGAATGCAACGAATGCTCTTTAGTTGTTATTTTAAAACCGCAAGCACACAAATAATTTATTCCAATTTTGGCTTGAAGTTATTATTGATTAAATAAAATCTGAAATTTTGTTATAAGAAATAAATTGGCATCGAAGAGTTTTTACACTTTTGCTCATAATCACCTCGTTCTCTATACCCACATTTCTTTAGTTTATTAATAAAAATCAAACATATAAGCGCTAGACCGCAACCTATGTGTGTGTGCATGTTATGCGGTATCGCACCATGCAGCACATGCGGGTGTAAATAAATTTCTTTAAATTAATAATTTTTAATATAAATATGAGTTCATTTAATAATAAGAAACATATGTAGTTATAATCAGCTATATATCTACTTAAATGACGCATTCGCTGTGTGTTTGTGTGAACATGTTGTGCACGATCATAATAGTCCACAAATATGTCTGTCAATTCAAACACTTGTCAACAGAGCTGCGCTCATGTCTGCCAATAATTTATTCAATACATTGTCGTTAAAATATAATTTCCAGATGTGATAACAGTTGTCATTATTCATATTTGCCAGAATGTAGTCGAATATGAATGAAATCGTAAAGGCTTCGCAATTTTGTCATCCACAAGGGACAGCTGCCATAATGCATTCAAAATTTGGGCAGTTACGCTGAGTCAATATTTTGCGCTAAAAATTTAAAATGAAAGCGCGAATAACCGGAGATATCGCATTTTGAGATTGACGCATTGATTGATTGATTCCATCTCTCATCGGAAGCTCTTAACTAATTATTGTGTTTGCTTGAACAAATTTGATATAAAAGCTTTCTGATTTGTTTTAACCGCATTTGCGCCAAATATCAATATAATTCAAATAAATTCTTTAAGTGAATTTTTATTTATACTATAAATTAGCGTGGATGTCTTCGCTCTTGAAATCTGTTGCGGCAACATTAGTGAAGCATTATTGCCTAACGAAAAGCAGGGGACTAATTGGCATAGATAGTTTGTTAAAACCTGCGTTAGCCTTACTAACTAACCACTGCTTGCTTAACAACCACACGATGAGATTATGGTAATGAGGAACAAATTTTCGACGCCACACACATACTTTACTACTGTCCNTAACAACCACACGACGAGATTATGGTAATGAGGAACAAATTTTCGACGCCACACACATACTTTACTACTGTCCGATGCATTTTTCAGATTCGTGAAAGAAGCACGGAAAATGTGTATGGTGTTAATAAAAACAAGACAGAGGGCTTTGTGTACACGTGCAAAGATTATAGCCCAAGAGAATCCTTTGAAATGAAGAACTTAAACTTTAAAGTGTTTAAGCAATTTACTTAGGCTGCAGCGTAAACATGAATAACAACATCAGCTAATTACTTAAAGCACTTGATATTTTGCAGAGGGAATCTGGAAATCTACGGCAATATCAACATAATGAAATAAATTAAAAGCCAGCAGCTCTGTTGACAAAGTTACACCACTCGTGCATGTCAGCGCCGCATCGCGTGTGATTCCAATCCGAGAGATGTTTTTCGCAGTAGAGAAAGACCGAACCTGCGTTGTAATTGAGATGAATTGTCGATCTTTCAAAGAGAGACACTCTTGGATGAGCATTTGGGCACAGCTTTGTGGTCGAAATAGACAATTTTATGCTGTATTACCAAATAAAATTGTCTAGTTAAAACTATTTTGTTAAGCATAGTGAAGCACACATATTTCAAAGCAATCCGTAGCACACTGAATAATTTGTTTTGTTTTAATCGGAACAATTTTTGTCGAATGTTTGGGAAATGAATTCGATAGAGAAAGGGATTCGAAAGAAAATAAAAGTGTTTATCGCAATAAAACTGCAAAATTTTGCCACGATTTACTAGCCGAACTGCAGACATAATTGATTACAGAGTACATGCCGTGCTCATTAAAAAGAAATGTACACTGATTACTTCAAATTTTGATATATTTTTGTTTTTATTTGGCCAAACGTTCAACAATTTCGTATGCAGCGCACAGCGTTCCGTTCCAGTTTAATCTGTTTAAACTCAATAAAATTGTATAATTTTGGCACACTTAAACTACCAATGATGTAATTGAGCATTTTTAAATCTGCATTAACTTTTTATGCCATTCACTTGGCCAAAATGTTTAAAGTTTATTTTAATAATACTCTTTCGCCTGATCAAAAATGGTGCAATCGGTATATTTGGCGTATATTCGAAATTTATTAATTCAGATTATTTTGTGATTAAATGTGAATTATAATTAAAAAATCAAATGTGTATCTGCGAGAATATAAACAATAAGTAATGTTTCTGATAGTAGTGTTGTCTAAGTAGATAATTTTATGTATGGACTGACGAGGCTGCGCAAATGAATGCAAAATTTTTCCGATTTTTTTTTTTTGGTTCAAATTTTGATATTTTTGTGAAGTGATCAAGCAGATGTAACGCGTTAAAAAATTTGCAATTTATAAATTTTTCTGCTGCAGCTGAAGCAGTCATAGATTTACCTTTTTGTTTAAAAATGTGCCTTTTTTTTTTAGTTAACAAATGTTTATTTAAATATGAGTTGCACGTAGAATTGACGTAGTTATGTTCATATTATTGTGAGATTTCTATTAAGGAACGCAGCTGCTTGCATATCAATTGTGCTACAATTATTGTGTAACTTTTCTTCGAAATTTATTCACAACTCTCATGAAACTTCTATGTGCTGTCCTTATATATATATTCATTGATCACTGCTTCGACATGCTTCTGACAAGCCCGTACAGCTGCTTAAGCATATAATCTAAGTTTTCTTATAACATTGATATATTGTACAGAACTCACATAGCTTTTAAAATTTAAATTTAAATTAAAAGTTTGTCCGTTTCTATGGCTAGGCTTTGGCAAGAAATTGGACTGTGAAACTTTAGTGTTTAAGAAGAGCATTCAAGAGGCGAGCAATTGCAAGAAACGAAGCTGCCTTATTTGAAAATCTTTCGTTTAATATATTAATATAGAAATGTAATGTTCTAATTATATTATGATATATTATTATGATATATAAGAAATCNTCTAATTTATATTATGATATATTCTAAGAAATCTATGTTCAATTCGTTTAGGGCGTATTTTGTTTGTTCTGAGAGTAACGAAAGTCGTCGCCCTGAAATACTCTACTTCCGTTGCAAATGTGTGATTCCTGCTAATCTTTATGTCATNCTGTTCTGAGAGTAACGAAAGTCGCCGCCCTGAAATACTCTACTTCCGTTGGAAATGTGTGATTCCTGCTAATCTTTATGTCATTTCATTTCAAGGAATACTTAAAAATAATGCATTGTAAATATGATGCCTTTATTGACATTCGAAAATTGTTGCATGTTTTATTTTAGTTGAATATATTCATTAATTCCATCACACAAAACTGAAATGCTTAATTTTGTTTCAACGGCCGAATAGGTCGAGTATTCCGCTTAGCGCACGAAAGCTCGAACAGCTTTGCTGTACTATTGGGAGTTTTATAGAAAAACGCATGCAAGTAGTTAATTATGAAATATTTTGTAACAATACTGTATACCAATGCATAAAACTGAAATGAGATGCCTGGAAATTAGAACTTAGGTAATATTACTATTTACCAGAAAAATAGACACTAACAAATTGTACTTTTGCTGCAATTAGTTGCCATTAAATACTTTAATTGCAATCGAAATTTTGGATAAGACATAATCTTGTAATCGCCAGGCATCGTCAATTTTGTGCTTTAAAATTTGAAACACTTAACATCATTGTTCCCAAATGTGTGCAGGTTTCAAGCCTTAAGTAATTTAGCAATACTATTTTTAAATTCGCCGTCCTCAGATTATTGAGTTTTCATTTCTCGGTATAAATTCAGATCGTTAGTCGTCAAATTGGCCCTTGAGTCCATGCAAAAATAAAGTAAATGCGAGTAATTGAGTAGAGTAATGAAATTTTATTTCCGAACATATTTTGTAAAACAGCCAGATCAATTTGGAGGAGGAGCTAAATCGATCCATAATTCTGGATACCGTCGTTTGGCGTTTTCGCCCTGATTTCACTTCAATTATTACAAAGGGCTAGCTGTTTTATCCAAATTTAGTCGAATTAACTGAAATGCGGATAAAAGCCAATAGATTCATCGAAAATAAGAGAAATTTTGTATTTTAGCACTGTTTTGATATTTTCATAATATTCTTGTTTTTGAATAAAATATTTCTATATATTTGGGTACCTCACATAGATCGCTTAGACTGGATTTGGTATTACAGCATTTTTATTTTATTTTATAAAATTGTTTGAATGAAACTATACAATAAATTTGGGTATTTTTCTTGAGCTTTTATGTCCGATTTCACTTAAATTGAGATAAAAGCCAGTAGTTTCATTGCAAGGTACTGAAATTTGGTATCGAAAGACAGTTCTGACATTATACTTATATTCTTGTATTTGTATAAAATCGGTTCATAAATTTGAGTAACTTCCATAGGCGTATTTTCTTCGATGTTATATTAATTAATACAATCGCAAGCTTTTTTTTCGAAAGTCACTGAAATTAGGTATTGCAGCATTGATCCACCCAACAAAAAATGACTGGTGAATATTATGCAGTCGGGCGTTTCCCGTGATTCAACCCAAGTTTTTTTTAGTTTCTTTAGTTAATTTTTCTTAATTTGAATAAGGAGTGCAAATTTTTTAATACACAGCTATTTTGTAACAAATACAGAAGTACAAACACTCTATTAAGCGACAATTTCGATCCTTCCATTCCTTCGAATGAATGCAATTTAAGTTTAAATTTTTATATTTTTAAATACTATCGCCTTTGGGAAAAATTAGGAATGAATCGAAGTTGTTGCAATTTGCGCCGGTGGGAACATAGCATTAGAGTATTTAGCATAGCTATTCATTTACTGCTATGTGCGCACTTCGCGCTTATGATGGCACTTTAACTTCATTAGCTGAGATCTTCAATTTTCTTTAAAAAATTTGAATATTATTTTTCAATTAAGACTAAATTTTTACTTTAACTTTTGTTCATACGCTCCATTTACCTTTTTAACTGAAGCTAGCCAAAATAAATTTGCTCGATTTCGTCAACTTGCTTGTGTTATTAAAAAAGGGCAACACTGTGAAAATATAATTAAGAAAATTAAATCTATCTAAGCATGCTGTCAAGTATGACCTACTGCACAGATACATCTATAACGATGTGTTTTCTCTAAAGAGAACGAACGCCGAAATGAGTTGATCAACCATATGCCAGCGGTCATACTCATACGTTTGTCCGGCGCAGTATTCGTACAACACTTTCATTTTAATTTCACTTAAAAACAAATTAAGCGGCTTAATCGCTTTCATACCCCCTTCGCCGTATTCGCTTGCTCCATGCTCGGAAAATAAACTGCCGAAATTAATTTCACACAAATTTTTGAAAACAATTTCACAAAATCTGTCATAGTGTATGTGTTGTGGGTTTTTTTTATATTTTTTTTGTAATTATTATCTGACTAATTTGTAATTAACAATTTCTTTTGCTCAGCTGCAGCTGTGGCGCAAACTAAACAAAGCAGCAGCCACGAACAACCGCATAAACGGCTGTAATGCGC
Source organism: Ephydra gracilis (assembly GCA_001014675.1). Taxonomy (NCBI): domain Eukaryota; kingdom Metazoa; phylum Arthropoda; class Insecta; order Diptera; family Ephydridae; genus Ephydra; species Ephydra gracilis. The sequence goes on from JXPQ01024097.1 coordinate 16,777, forward strand.
ACATATTAG
>JXPQ01024283.1:2462-23662 GCA_001014675.1 Ephydra gracilis
CTTATGCCGTATCAGGTCTAATCACAAGCTGTATGAGATCTCCAGAGATATTGACATAGCCAAACGAACTAAAATTCGTATGGATGGACCAGCCCGAAATTGAGTTGCAGCAACCAGGTGTTGCACGTTATGTAACTGCAAGGTATTCATAACTAGAACCAAGCCTCTAAGCATCGAAAAGTTTGGTACTGCTTGATTGCTGAGGTCCCCAAATGCCACAGCTTTTAATAGCGAAATAAATAATTAAATATAAAGCATAAATGGGAAGGGCACGAGAAATTAATCGATTATCCTTACATGCTGTCACTTTCCAGAAATGCCAGAGTACCAACAAAAAATAAGCTCAAAGCTAGTAGTAACTATAAGCACTGATTTGAAATGCGCAGCAATGAGCTTAATAAAAATATTTTAAAATATCGCAATAAATAAAATGCTTTGCAACTTTTTATAAATTTTTTCGCGATGCTTTAAGTACGACACAAAAGAACTATAACCCCTTCAAAAGCTTGCTATTGAATTTTCATGCAATTATCAGAGTACATGTAAACCACACTTTAGTAATGATTATTAAATATCCAACTTCGAGACAAAGTTCCACCGTAATTGCATTAAGTAAATAAAAAATTCAATATACTGGCTGAAAGCTTTAACAAGCATCCTTATGTTAGTTTTCATGTTTGTGTTGTGCTGTTTTTGTCATATTTTAAAATAATTTCGTTTCTATGATAAGGACACATTGCTGATGGAAATTTTACTTCCTGCCTTTGCGCTTCACACATAGCTCGCAACAAAACGTTCTGAATAGTTGTTATGCGATGACCTCCATTGTTTATTCCAAACTTAACGACTTATTGGCGTCGTACTGAACAGACGCCATACAATGGCACTCACCAGCACCACATACCATGCAGAGTCGGTTATCTTATAATACGGAAGTGTGAGTAGGATGCTACTTGTTCTAATTAAATTTTACTTGCCAGCGTAAATGCAATTGTTTTTGTACACTCGGAACTGAACTATTTAACATAGAGTGCGAAGGCAAATGCAAGCAATTTTTCATGTCATACAAGCTGAGTCATTGTTGTGTGCAAATTTTAAAACAAGAACAAAAATATTTAATTACAAAAGGCATTGGGCAAATGCAATGCAATTTGCTTTCCAATTATATTCAACACATATGCATTTGTATGTGTGTATGTTTTGTCTTCTTTGTTACCAAATGTCATTCGCTTTACTATGCAATGTTATTACATTATTTGCATTTGTATTTGAGTTCTTTTTACGTTTGAATACATTTAAATTGCTTTAATCATTGCAATAAAATTTTCTCTAGCAATTGACTTTGATTTCAATTATTATTTAGCAAATTGACTTAACGGGCAAATGGTATAAGTGAAAGGCACTTTTACGGCCAATTCCAATGAAGTAAATTTTTAGTTAAGTACTCCCCATTATATTCTTTACTTAGTTAGAGTGTTGGTTTCAAGTCTCTAGCTCGTCTTTTCATAAGAGATGCGCATGTAATGTTAAGCTGTAGTAGGCTTAGATTAAATTATAAAACAATAACCGAAACCAATTACTACATCCAGCAACAAGCTGCCTTATAGCTTAGCAGGATGTTGTATTCGGATTTAATACGCANCTCATAGCTTAGCAGGATGTTATATTTGGATTTAATACGCAAAAACAATATTAAATAATAAATTTAAAATTAATAGAATTGTAATTAATCAATGACAAAAATAGAATATAATTATGTAGAATATAAATAAAATTAGAAAGAACTATAACTTAATGAATATAAAATAATAGAGTCAAACATATTCATATTTGACAATGCACTATATGTTCCGCCTTTAGACGACTCTAGACGGGGCCTACCAGTGATCGCTGTGAATCGGTGCATAGCGGAGTGGACTGCTCGATTCAATTACTCCCAACGATGGGCCAATCATGTCAAAATTTGGTGGGGAAAAAAGTGAAGTGTCTTTCAACCAATTCATTTGTTGTTGTATTTTGCTTTTTGACTGTTTAATTTTATTATTTAATAGTGTTTAATGGATGTACAATTTATTAATTTAGTATTTAAGGAATATGTAAAAAATGGCCTTGAATAAAGAGATTATAAAAATGTTTAAAGAGAAAAACGGGTTAATTAAAAATCATAAATTTCGAAACAGAAGTAAACTAAATTGGTGATGACTTAGACATAATTGTATAAGTTGAACCAATTATAAATGATGACGAGAAAAATGTTTTTTAACACTGAATTTATTAAGCGAGAAAAAAAAGAGGTGGTCGTTTCGCAGTTTTAATTAAAGATAAATTAAACCTCGATTTCGTACAACTACGACAAAACCTTCCTATATAGATGTAATTAGTGATGTGAACATTGATATTTTCAAGGACAATATTTACATCACAGAATACCTAGGCATAATGCCAACTAAGGGTCTTGAAAATCTTAACTCAAGCGAAACTACAAGGGAAGTCTTATCACGTAATATATTGTCGAACATTGACATATTAATAAGGCAAAATCACATCTTTCAATTCGAAATTCTATCATACATTTCTCAATATTTCCGACAATAATATTTAGAAATCGTGGCAGAACCAGCTGTAATGAAATAAGTCCTTCACATTTTTTCAATAGAAATAAAGTAAGCGAATTCATTCAAAACTCTAACTCGAATCAACTCGAGAGTGAAAGTGATGCTAATGTGTTATGTAACAAAGTAAAAAGTAAATTAGATTCTATATAAGTTTATAATAGTTTCAAATTGAGAATAAGCAACTCGAATTGGATGAATGCTGAGACTAAAAACATGTGCAAGGAAGGGATTAATTGTTCGAGAAATGGAAGCGTAAACCGATTGACCTAACAACTCTGCTCGTAGTAAATTAAGAAAAATAGTTAACAAAAAATTATCTTTGCAAACAATAATTACTATGAGCAGGAAGTTTTGTTAGCGAAAAATGATATTAGAAAAACATGGTAAATCAAGAATGAAATAAATGGGAGAAATATAACCAATATTGTTGAGCAAGTTTGTAATATTTTTAAAAGATATTAGTAAAGAGTTTGCTGACCTATTTGATGAAGCGCTGATTAAATCCATCCATCCATCCATCCATTTACGTACTGATAATGTTCTTGAACAGACTTATATCACTACCACGGGCAATTCTATTTTTATCGATGAAATCACAAATTGAGAAACATTAAACATCATGAAACATATTAATATAAATAAATGACGTGAAAGACTCGTAAATATTTGTTTGCCACAAGGCAGTATTCCTAAAGAGCTCAAAGCATCAATTATTGGACCTTTTTATAAAAATAGTTGCAAAAGTTTGTTTAGTAACTAATGACAAATTTCCATTCTTCCGGAAATTGACCAAATAATCGGAGAAGTTTTAGTTCCTAAGGAAATGATATAATTGACAAAAAGCAATATGGCCTCCAGAAAACCAAAAATATTAACGATCTCATTGGTAATTTTTCGAGCTGCCATAAGAAGAGCCTAGCCTGTCTGCATAATTTGGAGTTGTTCATTGATTTCACTAAAGCATTTGACACAATTTCACATGTGAAACAGCCAGATGTACTAGAGTCAGCTGGAATTCATGGAAGTTGTCTGGAAGTTATCTTTTAAATAGAAAATTTAAACAGAAAGTGAATGGTAGCTACCGCAAGGAAAAAACTGTCACATACACTGTTCCTGAAGGTTTTAAGTTGGGTCCACTCTTATTTATAATCTTCAGCAAAAAAGGGTTAATTAATCGAACAATGATAACGTTTGCGCCTAAGTGGATAACACTGAAATAGGCATAACACATTATAATACTTATACAGCACATAAATTAATGCTAAAGCAATTGGATATTATCAGTAAGTGGATTCAAGATAATGTTATCATCATCAATCCAATTTAGACCGAGTGGATGTACATACACCCGACTTACTTGGACACAGCGAATTACCTGAAAATTGTTAATTGTAATTTTTGTCACCATATGCATAGTGTCTGGGATTAAAATTATAAAAAGAACATAGGTGTTATAGTTGATGAGAACTTTCATTGAAAATATCGATAATTTGCTCCGATTTTGCAGTACGCCTGAAGTTATGAAAGTGGTTTACTACTCTCTGGTAGAATCCCACCTGCGCTTTAGCATACCGGCATGGGTGTGTAAGCGCACTGCAGTAGATTGCTGAGAAGTCAGTACAGAATTTGAAAAGTTTTGAAAAATAAGGATGAGTATTTTAATATCTAGAGTATACATACAGCTCCCAATGGAAATAGTGAACGGCACAATAGGACGTGGATAACCCAAACTGAAAAAACTCCTGCTGCAGGTGCAAGCACTCAATTAAATAATAATAAGGGAAAAAATAAATAAGATAAATTAAAATACATAAGAAGATCCGAAATTTGTTTTAATTAACTTGTAATGTATTTGTCTGTAAGACAGTTCCTTTGTATTGTTCCCTGTCTTGCAAAACGTTTTCCAGTACCAAACACCAACACACAAGTTACTGAATTAAATTTAACTGTTGCTGAAATACTCTTTCTGCAGACAGATTGCTTTGATAGGACAATGAAAAGCAATTTGTAAAATTGATAATTATAAATTAAAGAAAATAAAATTAAAAAAAAATACACAAAGAAAAGAAACTCAAAATACAAAATCAAAGAATTTCCATGATATGATACTAGTTAAAAAAAACTTTAAATGTAAATTCGAACAATAACTGCGATACTTTCTTATATATGGATATCTTATATAATAAAACATAATAATATTGTAACATTTGATAATTGCATTATAGCCATTAAAAACATTAATGACGTCTTACTCTATATGGAAAGCGACATAAAAAAAATAATTTATCCTATTATCTATCAATCATTTATTTTTCTGTTATTAACGGTAATGGTATAAGCATGTTCTACTTATCGTCTCAACAATTGTAATCTTTTTAATTTATGTATCAGACAAAGAACAAAACAAAGAAAGTAACAGAAACTGAATTGTAAGAAGGAAGGTCATGTATCCCACTCTGAAAGTCATATTAGAGAAACAACATTAATCCATAAGCATCATCCCACGCAGCGTGTCATTTGGCGTATTATTTGATTTTGCTTAAGGTATATTATTAAGAAAATTTTAATTGGATATTCTGCTTTTCTTCATCAAGTATTCTTTAAGTATCCCTTATTTAGCTGAAGGGTCCATTATGAGAATTCAAAACATTGGGCAACATATGCATGTCTCAACACCAAATTCCTATTGTCACAGAGAGAAGATCATGATATCATGAGATCAAGATATCACAGAAAACGTTTGTCGTCGGCAGTTGATGCGTTTGGGTGGACCATTGGGAGAAAAACGGCTATACAACGCCGATGGCCCTGAAAATATTCTATTGTAATATGAGAATTCTCAGTAACATGTTCTCGCTCCAGATATAGCTTCCACCCGTCACATCTCCGATGTAATGCTACGATAAGCATTTCTTCCGAGTGATGCAAGATAGCTGATCAGACCGTCTGGCGACCAAGGTGGCAGAATTTCTTCGCGATGAGTTCCGTCAATCACTAGAAACATGGTACTAATTACGAAAAAAGATTTCCAAGAAATGAACAAAAAATTGTTCATAATAAAGATTAAAATATAAAAAGAGAAGAACAAACTTTAAGTCAGCTCTGGCCGACAGTATTATACCCGTTGCTTGGTTATAAAATAGAAAACAGCTCATTAGTAGAAATTATTCAGTATTTATTTCCCGTAATTGTGCCTCATTTCATTTTCGAATCATATTTATTTTTGGTACAAACATTGATTTCATTTTTCTTTCAATGACGAAAATTTTTTTTCATTTAAAAGTTAACTATGTATCATTGCGATGAAAAGTTTGAAGTGAAATCAAGCCTCTTTTTAGTACACACATTGATTATATTTATGTTCACTCAATACTGATATTCGTACAATTCTAAAGATAACTGTCCATATTATAGTATTAAAGCCTATATTGATTCCACATAGGTATAATGGATGTGTCTGTGATTTGCATCCAATCAAGCACATTTTTAATACACATATTATTCATTCAAGTATGCTTCTATTGAGAACGCAAGTAAATGCTTTAATTACTTGCCTACTTCCGAAATTTAATTGAACAGTACCAATTCTGATGCCTGACACCCGCAATTTGGAATAAATTGGTGTGTGTCGAGTTACCCGGAATATCAGACATTAATCAAATTTAAACTTCGATTTTTAATTCAAAAAATATTTCTTTAATAAAACTGAAGTCGTTCTATCTAAATTTTTGTCTACTGTCGTACGGACATAAATTTGTATCTATGGTGATGCTGATCATATCAGTATATATTCGATAAGTGTTCTGGGTGTTACGAACGTATGACCAAAATTGATTGAGGGCGATACATAAGTGTGTCATTTTGGTGGCTTATGTAGTGTTATAAATTTTGGTTGCATGTTGTAAAAAGTGAGATTAAGTTCGTTGAAAGGTGTAATCAGTTCATTGGGCTTCTTGCTAGGGACTGATATTCGCTCACAAGCCAATTAGACCCATGCTTTATGGCATTAATAATTTTAATCTTCTATATATGTGTACCTGTGTGACATGAACATAAAACACAGATTTTGGAAAGCTACACATTTCGCACATCTGCGATTAGCAAACTAATTATTAAACCAATTAAACCAATTAAACCAATGAAGTTCTGTTCAGCAGAAATTCAACAATTCAATTGACAAGTTTATAGAATTTGCATTATGAAAAAAAATTTGTTTTTAAAATTATCATGTCGTTCAAGTTCAGGTCACGCTATGAGTTACAAAATACTGCAATAAAACCCAAAATGTGAACTTCACTGTTAAGAAAAGTTTTGAAGATGGCCCCAAAAAAATTGTTCCCAAAACTATCAGCAAATGTATGGCATGGATTGAATAGGATTTTCAATAAATCAATTTATCTGCTTGTAACAACTGCAATAGATTACGTCACTTTCGTCCAGCTTTGACGATTAGTCGTTTCCTTTTTAATTTAGTTAATTTTTTCCTCTCTTAATTTAGTTGCTTTTTAGGTTTGCTTGCATCTTAAACAGTTAGCCACGATTCTTACGTAGAGCCTCCGTTGTTTTCACTTGGTAGCCGAAAGTCTGCGAAAAATACAACTTTGCCTGGTGTCACGCATTTTGTTTCGATTTCGGCAGTTCAAAAGCTCATTATGAAATTTGGAATGAGTTCATCCCAGTCTTTCTGGTCCAGGCAAAATGGCTTATTCAAACATTATTCAAGTTGTCGTTGAATCGTTGTTTTCCAATGTTATTTCTATCCCACGCTACACATAAAATTCCCTTGAATATTGCAAATTCGAAGCTTCAGACCTGGTTTGAATGAATGCTTGAAAGTTAACGAACGGTTTGAAAGCTAAAACATCTTTGGCCATGCCCTGATATAAAATATTGCATCCAAGATGTACCTTTTTCCAGAAAATTTTTTATTGGTTAACCTTTTTCTTTGGGTGTTCGTCCTTCACTTGTATCTACACATGCTGTATATGGATGGTTTTTCATCCAACTGGTACGATACGGCACCATACACAATATTTCCAACGCAGTCTCGTATGTTGGAAAACAGCAGCAAAGCCTACAGAAATACCATATGGTCCTGGAATTCAAAATTTGTCAAATGCAGAACATTTATGAGCAACACAAATCGACATTCAAGGAAATTGTAATACAATAGTAGAAATGTTATCAATAACATTGACAGTTATATCGGCCAAAAAAATTCACCAACTTTTGATAAAACGCATTGAAAGCAAAGCTACTGGAAATACATGAAATATAGAACCCACATACCATTGACATTTTTGCAGATGATGATGGAAATATTTGTTGTCTGTTATCGTGACCAGGAAATTAGCCTTCTGCACAACCTAGTTTATCAACTCAAAGATACGCAACTACAAAGGAAAATTTCAATAAATGCACCTCACGATGACATAAAAAGTACTAAAAAAGAAAAGGAATGATCAATTCACCTGGCCCACATAGTAAAGAGGTAAAGAAGACAAAACGCCTAGCAGAAACCGTTTACCTAAAACGAGCCCATCAATGGATATGGTTCAAAAATCCCTTGACTTTATTTCTTCCTGTCACAATTATATAGAAAAATAATCTGACACTAAAATTTACATATTAATAGATAACAAAGCTCTGCTTTGCATTGAGCTTTGGTTAGCCCAATGTAGTCCTTTGCGAATCCTAATAGGGAAAACACAGCATAAGTTTGTATGACATCATATAGACATAAAAGATATGACATTAAAATTTTGGATGAGAGATATATTAAAAAATACCTTGATGCTCTCATGAAACTCAACTAAAAACAATATTCAAACAGAACTGCTCCAAAATGCCTACAAAATAAAAAAATTTCGATTATTAATTCCGTGCAGGATTCTCACTTAAAACAGTAAAGATTATGTGAAGTCCGTACAATATTAACATTGCCCTTAAAAGCAAAAAACCCAATAAGCCACTTTGCAAAACTGTTATCCGAAAAGGATGTTTACTTCAAAAGTATGCTGCTCTGTTCCAGGCTGAGAAGTCTTGAGACTTGAACATCAAATGATGCCATCTATCTAACAAGTACTAGAGGTAATCCACTGTTTAAACGTGTTGGAGCGAATGATGTGCTTAACAAAAATTGAAATAAATGGCGTTACAGATTCGTCGTCAAGTCAAACGTACTCTCGGATAGAGTTGGGGAGTTGTTTATCAGCCTTCGACTTAAAGAGATGTGACTAGAACGTTGATACTGAATACAGTGAACTAAATATGACTGTATATTGTTTAGGAAATCAATTTACACTGATGCCGTGATGGTATATTAAAACCCGTAGCTATGTTAAGTGATCTGCCCTGGAGGCATGCCATTATTATCTCGACGGAATAATAGTTATTCAAAAAACATTTGGGGAACATATTTCGAATAATTTGAACGATTTTTTAGGTATATCGCGTGAGGGTCGAAGGCCTACCTTAAATACGTGCTCATTCCTACAATATGAAATGAAATGTCTGGCTAACGAGATTCCGAAAAATGCTATAAGTCCTGATGGCAACAAAATCAATGCAGTGAAATCCTGGTCATTGGCTAAACCAGTTTCTTGAGACTGTACACAATCGGTTTGCAAAAATTTCTAGCCTATTATTTAGGAAAAATTAACCGTGCCCCCGCAATCCCCACATACCAGTTACCGGGAAAAAATCGGAGTCCAGCAATTGACAGAAGCGAGTATACATTCTACAACCGCACGTTACATCATGGCGAACAAAAGTATTGTACAACGCCCGGCTTTGGCGAAAATGATGGATTTGAATAAGTATTTGTAAGAGCAAATGATACTGCGATTAAATCTTGAAGGGCACTTGGCACGTTGGATGCAGATGGTTCGATTATAAAAACGGAACATCGCAAGGTTGGACCGCATAACATTGCAAATATACGATCGAAAAGGCCTTTGGTAAAATAGTTAAAGCTCTTTAAAGCATAGAATTGAACTCTGTTGGTCCAATATGGTGCAATATGATACTTTCCTGGAAAACTGGTGGAACCCGTTTACATAGAAATGCGTTCATACCAACTCAGAAACTGCATATGTGCAATATTCACAGGGAAAAATGTGCAGAGTAAGTCATAACTAAAACATTGTGAACAACGCTGTTCATTCTCATTGGTCGAACAATTTAAAAGAATAATTAAAGTATTTGTCCAAGTTTAAAGCCGGGACAAGAAACATTGGTCAATTCAAAACTGACACCAGCAAAAGGTTAATTTTGCGAAAACTAACGACATTCAGCTGATCGAAAGTTCAAAATAATACCCCAGTCCCAGTGGGAACATCTCATCGACCGTGAGATGCTTTTTTTGCTTGGGGAAGTCCGCATGGACTCGATTAAAAGAATTAATATTTGGATGTCAACTGGTGCAGGTTATGCCCTGTAGTATGGAAGACAACTTTAAATCCAACGTTTGATATATGAAGAGCTCGATCGTAAATTATCCATTGACAATAAGTCCGGAACGTTGTTTTCTGGCCACAGTTAAGTCGTTTTCACCATGTGATTTAAAGTAGAGTCTTGGAAGTGATCATGGCCAATATTGATTTGCTGAGAGGCTTTAGAATGGGTTTCCAAGATGATCACCTGATATACTCCACAAGAGGTCCTTAGTAACGCCATCGCAGTTCAACCCCTCTACAAAAATACCGACTGTTGATTGTGGCATCTATCAACTATCGGGATGAGTTGTGATGCTTCTCTGGATAACCGGGCACTTGCAACATGACTTTGTCAATTGAACAATTCATCGGTGAAGATTATCTCTTCAGATAAAAGAGTATGTCTGTGAACGTTTTTCGTGTACCGGCTGCGTAACGCTATTGATTGTTACTTTCAATTTTCAATTTTCTTCCATTGCGTTAGTTAGGAGGTGCCCAGTGAATCGCTTATGCGCGCTGAGTTTTTTGTTAATATGAGATAGGTATTTGAGAAATATGCTTTTTCCGTGACGAGATTTTCTGTTTTTGCAACAGTTTTTGATGGAATTCTTTCTTCGCGGGGTTGATCACTCTGAAAATTCTCACAGTGCATTATCAGTCAGATCTTTGGCGATTTCGTTTTCTATCAGAATCTTCAAATAACTTCATAGCACAAAAAAAATTCGATGTGGGCCAAGTCGATGTTGCCCCACTCCATGTCTGTAAGTGATATCAAAAATGTTTAAAGTTCAAAAAAGCAAAAACGTAAACTGTCAAATCAAAATCAAAACAAAATGAATGCGTCCAGTGTTGCATTCGTAATGAGTAAGTTCAATTCAGTGCTAGTATTTATGATTTGATAAAGTTATGAAAGTGCACATAACTGGGCACATACAAAATTATATATCAAAGTGGAAAGAACTTTAAGCATCATTCAAGGCATGGCCGTCGATCTTTTTGCCTGATCTTTATCAAAAGTGCATAGCATATGAAAAGTAATATTCATTAAATTATGAAAAATTTGAATTTGTTACGGAAATAATCAATATTTAATTATGACATATAATTGGTATTCGACAATTAAGACAACCATATCTTTAAAATTTGATGATTTTAAGAATGTTGATATTTCGCGGGTCTGATAATATCAGAGATACGAATGAAGATGATGCAAACCAGGAGGAAGACACAAAGACACAACTCTAGATCCCATCTTAATTAGCATAAAATTTCTCGTTACTGCCCTTGTGGCATGAAAACTCGTTAAAAGCACGTATGGAAAACACGTAAAAATATTAGATAAAACATATAAAAATTAAATAAAATGGTATTATATTTTTAAGTTTCGAAATGTGCTTTACGCTAAAATATGTGCAGTCAACCATTTATGTAGCAGTATAGGGTCCGAAATAACTGCTTTAAAAAAATTGAGATGAAGGTGGAAGATGGTTTTGATTAAATAAATTGATAAGTATGAAATTCAATAATTCCAGCAGAATTCAACGGAAAACGTGAGGGTTTTACCCTCAATTACGAATACGTGACTATTCTTGTGGTAACTAATTATTTGATATACATATGCCTGACTCTCGCATGGGAAGTTTCTTTTTACTTTGCTTATGATTTCTTCGCTATGAAACACTGCTTTCAATTACACATACGTATTATCCTCTAAACTTCAGTTGAAAAAGTCAATTTTAAGCAGTTAAATCGTTTTGTTGAAATTTTTGCTTAATTATTTAATATCACATGTGTTTTAGGCTTTTTCACTTGAAAGCTTTGATTCTGACTAGATAGGTGTAGTGTAGCTACAAAAAATATTGGTCAGATCATAGCAAAATTGGATCTTAGGTCTCCCTGACTACGTTCCTTCAAGATTTCATTGACAGCCTGGCCAGATCAACTGCGTTGGTGCGAAGCACATAGGTATATATTTTAATAGTAAATACCAATATACACAAGTCAGTAAATTGGCAACAAAAATGAAAATTAAAAAAAAAAATTAAAGATGCTGATGTACACCTTCATAAAAATATTAGACTCCAATTTTAGTTTCATAAAGCCAAATAAAATATTGATAATATGCATAATATTATTAATTGCTTAATTACCTTTTTTAACCTGATACAGATTGGGTCCTCAATAATTAGGCAACACCAGTCTACCCGAGGCATTGCAGCCTGGCGCTAGACATCCATGGAGTATGGCGTGCATTTCTAGTAATTACCACCATTCGAATTAAAATCTTAAACTTTACAAGCTCCATTCTAAATCATAACATTACCATTACAACACTTTCTGTATGCTTCATTTATTGCTTGAATATTTGCCCTCTGTAATGTTGTATAAAAATGTAAGTTTGAACAGCGAAAAAAAAGATATATTGGGACTTTCACCCGCGTACAAATTGTAGTGCTGCTGTTTTACTAGTCAAAAAACAAGTATAAAATTGATGCTGCTTAAATTAATAATCGACTTTTTGCCTTGCTTTCTTTTGTGGCTTTATAAAAATCCTAAAAGTGAGATATACTTTAAAATATTTTGGAAAATAATGTACTTCTAAAACTTTGCCACGTTCGACAAACTTGGACAGAATTGGAAAGCAGATACGAAAAACATAACGATTACTACAATCTTTACCTGTTCCATTTATTGCTTATCGATTTGATTTCTTTAACATTGTTTACAAATGTTGGATTTAGAAATGGGAAAATGTAAATTTTTTGGAACTTTCCAGCCACGTACTAATTGTAATGCTACTAGTCAAGAAAAAGTGAAATTGATGGTTCTTTACATAAACATGGTTTTTTTGTGCTTTTCTAACAATATCCGAATTGAGAATAAAATTTAAAATCTTTTGCAAAATTATGCACCGGTATTAATAGAACTAGTCTACGTTCCAGAAAATTGTAATAATAAGAATTACAAACAATTAAAAAAGAAGTGAAAGTCGCATACTCTGACCCTTCAGCGTAGGTAACATTCCATTAATATGCATCCAATATTACCTATATTAAGGAGATGTTTCTTATTTTCATTTGTGTATGGCCCATTGATAGTAGTAGTCTTATTTAAATTATGAAATTTGATTGAAATACATTGATTTCTTTTTTTTTTTTTTTTGGGTTATTGCTGTTGAAGTATTGCCTCTACATAGATGTATTAAAAGCATCTGCAATTTTAATCTCAACGCACCTTTATTTTACCAATACTTTTTTTAATACTTATCTTAATTTTTACTAAATTTCGTCAAATTTCGTTGATATTTGAGGCTTATTTTACTGAAAATCTTTTTTTACCGAACGTGCTTTTGCTTGAACGTTTTAATAGTAATAGTTTGATAGAAGAATGTAATATCATGAAATTTCATTTAGTTTTGGTGCTAATTTTTGGTGCACAGAGTTACATAGCTTGTGATTTAGAGGGCGCATTTATAAAACTTATTACAATTCCAATTCGTTGAAAACTAATTTCTTTCAATTGGATTGATGTTCCTGTGGTTCAACAGGTACCGCTCATATTCATCCAATTATTCCGATTCTTATAAATTTTTCAAGCATTAAATGAAAAAATTTTATGAAGGTGCTTGAGTGGTATCCAAAGTATGGTTCGAAAAAGATCTAACTTCGACCGAAACACTAGCACAAACAAAAATTTCATTCTATAATAAATATACGTTGATAGTTTCATTCAAGGCACTAGGAAATTTTCTATACACTTAAAATCAGTCTCAATAAAAAGCATGTTTGAACAGAAAGATATTTTATAAGGACATATAACTTTTATCCCATCGTCCTTATGGATATTACTTTCATTTCATGTGTGAAAATTGAATATACTTCATAATTTAATAATGGGATACCAGATATAACGAGAGTCTTTTTACCGTTAGCTGAACGCCTTCGTTGAACTTTTTGAAATTATTGAAATGTCAAGCCCGAATACAAAAATGATTCCTTTCAAAATCCATCATTATTTGAATTTCATTTGTATATTTCCATTTGCCATTCATCTGGTATTTTATTACGTAATTATTACATTTAATAACAGAATTGGGTATATTTAAAGAAACATGAGATAAAAGTCGCAAAAAAAGTGAAATGTAAAATAAATTCATTATTTACATTCTGTAAACTGTCTAAAAGTAAATAAATAAAAAGCACCATTTACAACTGCTTTCCCGAATAAGTGTACAAAATAAATATAATATCAAAAGAGTCAGAATATCACTATTTCAAGAGATTATTAGACTCGTAAACGAGTAATGTTACTTTATATCTGTAATTGCTTATACATTTTAATAATAAAAAAATACTTTTTAATTCTTCCTTGCTAAAATACGATTCATATAATATCAATAATAATATTTAAATTCGTCATATTAAATAAAATGCTGATTACTACTTAAATCACAAATATAAGTAACTATTAATTTTTTTACTAACAATGTTTTGTTAATGTTATTAACGTATCATGTGCAGCTTCCAGCGCAGAACAAAGTATGCAATAATACGTAATGCGAAAAAAGTGCCGATTAAAGCGACTGCGTCGATCCAGTACTCCGCTCGGTCCATTGACATTTCCTCTAAAAACTTTTTCGGACTGCGATAATGGCAATAAATTGAATTGCACTGGAGCTTTGCGCGATCCATGCCGTAAATTGACACCATTGCACCTGGAAGTATCACAAATATTATTATTACTAAAAATCACTACCAAGTTGATTCTACGAATCACACTCACCCTCAAAGCCATAGCGCACATAACTTATGTAAGAAAGCCATTGCAAATAACCTGGTATTGTATCAAAATTGACAAAAAACCCAGAAAATAATATCGTTGGTATAGTTGTAACTGGCCCTAGGAAGACACCAGTTTCAATGCTCATGCCTGCACCAATTAATAGTCCTAATGACTGCGCCACTAAAGAAGTCACTACACAAATGAACACAAACATTGCTATTCGTTGTAGTTCCATTGGCTGTGAGGTTAAGTAATAGACAACAATCACGTAAACGCTGGAAAACACAATCTGGAATTCGATGAATTATAAAATAAATATTAAAATAATAACGTGAATGAACTTACTTGGAAGGGCATGTCTGCCAAAGTTTTGGCAAAGTAAAATGCTTTCAGAGAATACCAATAGTTCAAATGCTCACGCACAAATACCGACATTTCTGTTGGAACTGGAAAACGTCAACAATTTGATTTGATTGTAAAAAATATATAATATTTTCAAGTATTTTTCTGTTTGAAAAAAGGGGTGCAAATGCTACCTTAACCCAAAAGGTTAAGGTTGCAACGCTCTCAGTCTTTTTTTTTTTTGACTCAATCTTTGGTTGATGTTTATTCACGGCTTTGATCGATTTCGGATTTTTCACAGTGCGTGGACGGGAGAATGCCTGTCGGTCTCCTACTGCACCAGTATCTTAAAACAGTTTCACAGCGCAATACATAAATTTGCGAATGATTACAAGCGGGTGATACGCCCTTATAACATTGATTTTCTATGCCAGACATACCCACTTACCTCTAAAATTATTATGAACTTAAAATTATATTATTATACGAATTTCCCATCCGTCCCATTAAAAGGCATTAATAATTTAACAAAACCACCAACACATTAGTTTGAATATTCTTGACCTAACACACAATATGTTGAAAGTTTAGTATTTAGTAGAAAACCTGTTGAACCTCAAATTAATGTGCGTGAGTAGGTTGGGAAAAATAAATGACAATGTTTGATGTCATTTTAAAGCAAAACTCTAATCGTCGAACTGGATCGATCACATAGGTGTACTGCACTTTCTGGGGGTACTCTTAAGTTGCATCCAATCAAGCTCATTTACGATACACTCATTAATTATATTTCTTTTCACTCAATACTTAAAGTTCGTTAAATTTAAAATGATAATAGGTCATAATTCAGTGTTAAAACCGGAAATGAGACCACATAGGTGTACTGGAGGGACCTCCAATTTGCATTCGCTTAAGCTAATTTCTTATACACCCACTAATTGAATGTATTTCGTTAAATTTGAACGGTACCTGTGAAAATTTCAGGTTTAAAACCTCTTTTGATGCCTCATAATTTTCCCTCAATATTGAAATTTCGTAGAATTCAAATAATAACTGTGCATAATGCAGCATTGAAGCCCTTATTGAGACCACAAAGATATACTGGAGGTACCTCTAATTTGCTTTCAATCAAGGTCTGTTTCTGTTTCTGAAAAGACCGTTAAATATATATATTTTCACTCAATACTCAGGTCTCATCAATTTTCACGCTATCAGGCCTTTTTTTGGTACACACATTGATCATATTTATTTTCAGTATTTAATGAAATAAATAAGATGATATGATAAATATGTGTAATTCAGCAATAAAGCCTCGGTTGGGATCGCATACGCATATTGGAAGTACCCCTCATTTTCATAATATCAAGCCCATTTTCTGTAGACACATTAATTTGATGTTTGTTGACTGTATCAATTATGTCCATTTTCGGAACACAGATATACGTTGTAATTTATCGCTTAATTTTGAAATTTCGTTGAAAAATAGCAATTCTATCTGCTGCAGTGAGCTCAAGACCGTAAATATGAATAAATATGTGCATTAATAATAGTACTGCAGATACTTGAAATAATGTTTGGAACGAGACCAATTTCAAACGGGGATCGAAACTTAGATATAAATTTATAGATAGGTCACCGGATGCTTGTTTTGGGTGTTTCAAACGAATGACCAAAACTAATATTCACTTTGCCAATTTCATTGACGACGTGTAAAACAATTATAAAGGTTAAAGTCGGCTTAGGCCAACATCTCAATATACGTAACTTGATTATTAAATAAAAAATAACAAAGTAGTTTAAATTACTCTGGAGTAATTTAATAAATTATGGAAAATTTTATCAAGTCCCGCTTTGTAGATCAAAGTATCAATTTTACACCCATTTAATATATGTATATGTTAACTAAATGCTGCGATTTTGTAAAATTTTAATGTAACCTATACATGATTAAGCAGAAAAGCCTCTAGTGGGACCACATAGGTCTGGCAGTAACTATGATTTCAATCCAATCAATCCCATGCTTTGATATACTGAGATCTACTGAGATTAAGTAGAATTAAAATTATAAAGCTGTATAATTTTACAATAAAGCCACCACGTGCTGGAAGTACCTCAAATTTCAATACATTCATGCCTATTGTATTTAGCTTAAATGAATGTTAAGTGTATAATGAAATTTTATAAAATATTATTGTTAAGTTTGGATAATTCGGCATTAAAGCCTTCTTTTGGGGCCATATGTGTTTGGGGTGCACATATTAATTATATTTATGTACGGTGACTAATGAAATTTCGTTTAATTGAAATGATAATTGTGGAAATTTTGCATATAGCATTTTGTGGACTTTCTACGTGTACTAGAGGTACCTCTAGTTTTAATTCAATCATGTCCATTTTTGGAACACGGATACATACCTTAACGTCCCGCTTTATTTTCAACGTCAATGAAAAATTCAATTCTAACGGCTGCAGTAGGCCTACGTCCCTAATTTTGAATTAATGTGTTTATAAATAGGTGTGCTAGAGGTCCTTAATTAATTAAATTTAATATGGGATCGCAACATGTTTGATAAAAGATGTGTACCAAACTTCATTATTTTAGCTTACTACTTTCTTACTATTTTCTGAAGACGGACGGATATGGCTACATCAATTTCTTTTGCGATGCTCATCATATTAATATATATTTAAATAGGTCCCGGGACACTGATTCTCGCGTAACGCTACTGAGTTTTATTCAATCATGCTGTATTGTATTCAAAACAACACCCTCGAAGGAATGAAACTAATGCATACTGTGTCTATGTGCTAAAGATGTCTAGTTTCATATTCTTTCTACACAGAAAATAACTGTTATGCCTAATTTAAGATGTATTACAAATTATTTTATTAACTTCTTAAGACTTTGTCATATATGCTGTTTTGAGTACCAGAGCCTTGCCCTTAAGTGGATTATGAAGAGTTGATTTATTGCGAGTATTTCAAAAATCGTTTGTAGCATAATAACTTTATTGATAAATGAAATGGACCGTCTAAGCCTTATCTAAACATGCACAAACGGGGAAAAAGTATTAAAAATATTTCTTTAAAGTTTTATAAAACTGTCTTCTTTTTTTTTAGCGAAATGATTGATTGTAAACATTCAATTTATAAAATAAAAATTTAATTGTATTAGCCTTTCGAGAAAGTTGTTCTTATACTCAATCTTTAATAACCACTTAAAAATATTTGTTGAAATGACCTTGATATGAGGAAATACTTACATGTTAAAATTGTTGGCATCATAGCTGTAAACATAGTGAACAATGTTGTAAAAAATATACAGCCAGCATTGCTCATGACTTTTGAAGCTTCATTGCCTACGTCATAGTAAATCATGCCAATAATTGCACCAACAATGACGTGCGATGCTAAGCGCATGTGCGTCAACATTCGATCTCGCATAATCGTTACAAAGGATCGTTTTAAGAGTATCCAAAACTGTGTCCAACCGCTTGTCGGAAAGCCTGATTTATTAGGCAATGTAATAACGCTTTCATGTGAGTCAAGCAAAGATGCTGTGCAACCACCGTTTGTAGCACTGCCAGCAATAGCACTTGCACTTTGTCCGCCTTTGGAACTATATGAATAATTATCTTCACTGCATTGTGCCATAGCCTCAGTATCAGTTCCATTAATACCAACATGCTCATGAGCATATTGAATATTGATGATTGTGCAATCTGACTGCTGCGTTAACTGTTTCGCTAATTGTGGTGGTTTAAGTCCTTCAGCTGTATTGGCATCGAGATTTGTAGCCGCATTATCATCCAGATTCTTTTCCAGTTTTTCGTTCTCAAATGCAGGCATTGCTTGCTGTTCAAATTTTGAGTTAGTTTTACTGCCTTTCATAATATCATTTGTAATGATTTTGTCATTTACGAAATCTAACCCATAATCTTTTTGGCTATATTTCTTGCACATTCCATTCTTTACAGCACAAACCAACTTGTGGACACTTTCTCCGTATTCACCGGAAGCCACTTCCAAAACATAATCGGCAGGATTATGATAAGAGGGACAGTCATACCCCAACGAAGATAAATATGGCACCAATCCACGCACACGGCCTTCATACATGCATTGTCCTTCAGCAAGCATGTACAGATGATCAAATTTTTCAAATAAGCGTGCAGAGGGTTGATGGATGGTGCAAACAATAGTACGGCCCCCTCTTGCCAAGGATTTGAGCAAGGAAATTAATTGAAAACATGTTGAGCTATCCAAGCCTGACGTTGGTTCATCAAAGAACATTACTGGTGGATTGTTTACCAACTCCAAGGCAATTGAAAGGCGTTTTCGTTGTCCGCCTGATAGGTTGCACGTTTGTGTGTGACTTGATTCTTTCAGACCAATTGTTTCGAGTATTTCGTCGACAACAACTTTTTTAGCCTCTAACGTCATGTTTTTTCCCAATTTAAGACTCGCCGAAACCATCATCGCCTCGCTAACAGAAAGATTCGCTATTAAAACATCATCTTGCATAATATAACAGGAGAGTTTACGAAAACGTCGTAAGTTTCGCTCCTTGCCATTAATATTCACGGTACCGCTTAATTGGGAAGTTCTGTGTTGAAAGATAAAGTTAACAATTATTAACATTTCAGTTTTAAGTAAGAGCCGCAGCATGTTAAATATTTGTTTAATTATTAAAGCAGTGATAAGATTACAATACATTATTTTTATTTATGAATATTATTTTTTTATATATATAAGACCATTTCATCGGCTGATGTTCAGGTGCTTCATTAAGCTTGGTCGATTGTCCACATAAGGAAGTCACTTATTTGATAATTTATTATGTTCGTCGCCTGACACAACAGTTTGTCATACTAAACCTTTGCAAGTGAAGAAAAAATATTTAAAAAACGATACGCCCAAAATTGATATTATATTGCTACTAACCAAGACCAATCTCATTTGGTTATATATTGATGCATATAACCAGCATAATAGAAATTAAGGATACGCATATTTCGCAACTTTAACTGTGGAAATGGCAAACGTGTTCAATAGATTAAATCTGACTACCAGGCTACTCAAATACATATAGAACTTGCAACTATAATAAGGACGAACGTATGCAGGTCAGTAACAGAATGAATGATACCCCAAGGTACATTAAAAGAAAAGAATGAGCAGAAATGTTGAGCTCTATGGTGCTTTACTCGTTTATTTAAATTTAAATTATTGCTTCAATGATTCCAATTGTGAGCTAGTAAATGCATTTTAATCCACAGAACATAACAAAAATGAAGAGTGTAATACATCATTAATGAAATTGCAACAATATATGTACTCATCGGCAGCTCGAAAATTGCAACAGTCACAATTACCACAGTAAAATTACAACAGTGGGAATATTGATCCGTGTATCTGAAACGTTGAGAGCAATGTCGTGCTCAATCAATCCCAATTAATGAATATTAAGCTCGAATTAGTATATGGTACCAAATATTCGATTTGATATATTAAGAAAACAAATTACTTTGCTTCAATTCGAAAGTGTGCAGTATATCAAACGTATATAATAGTTTAGACCTATAGTATCCCCCGATTATAACCGCAGTGGGCTAATTGCTTTTGATTATCAAGTATTAACTTTTATTAAAGTTCAACTTTAAATCTAACTTTCGGGAATTGAAAATATAAATTATTTTAGAACCACTGTAAGTTTTCTTATTTTGGAAATTGGTAACATGGCTGTCGGAAGTTACGTTGGACTGACGATGTGTTGCATGATGTGTTTGCAAAGGCCAAGACCACCAAATAAGTATGTGAATTAAATTATCCTGACCTTTGATTATAATATTGCAAATTAGTTTATATTATTCTCAAAAGTATTATCAAATTATGTTATATTAATAATCATTACTTTAAATAAAACAAATTCTTGAAAAAAACATCCTTAGAACACTTAAGCTATTCCTAATTCAAACATTGTTAATAACTTCTATTATATGATCATTCGCAATCCGCAATTTGA
>JXPQ01024302.1:11401-21578 GCA_001014675.1 Ephydra gracilis
GCTCTACGACACGCATAACTTTTTCGTTCTCTAACTTACCAGAGGTATTGTTTTTATTGTATTATTTGAAGTCAAACGATGCATAATTTAAGGAAATTTTGATTGAATTCGAAACAGAAATTGAAATGATAAAATTTGTTTAATTTTTTGGCCGGTTAGTAGTAATTTTTATTCGGTCTCTTCGACAGCGGCACTACTTTTCCACAGAGAGCGAAGGCTAAACGAACTGCTACAAATCATTTGCGCAAAATGACAATTCTACTGTGACAGTTCGCTATGCATAAACTTTAAATGAGATGGTTGTAATTACTATTTTCATAAAATAAAAATAATATTTTTTAATTATATATGCCGATTCTTTTTTTGTATGAATAGAAAATATAAATTAATTTAAAAGATATTTAATTAAAATTTAGAACAATTTTTGTACTTTTCCCCAATGTTCGATACAGCAGCTTATGAAATGTCACTTTGGGCAAAATACAAAAACTTTCATAATTAAAACATATGCTTTTGACAAATTATACCAAAGGCAAAAGTTTTGGTTATGGCATCGAATATATAAAAGTAATTATTAAAAAAGTTATAAAATTAAACCTTAAATAATGATTCGTTCAATTTTTAATAGGGGTATGTACAAATGAAAAGAATTTATCGGCGACACTAAGTGTTTTTCATTCCAGCTGTACGTCTCACAAATGCTACTCTAAGTGTAGCCAAAACTAATATTCCAGTATCACATTTATCGAACCTTTGCGTAATACAACCTCCAGCCAAATATGGCATTTTACCTATATCTAATTTGACTGGTCATCCTAGAACTAACCTTTTAAGTATAACTGCTTTGCCACTATCACCGACAGCCAGAACAGTTACAAAGTTCTCACTGATTAAGGGAAAACGAAAAACTGTGCGTGCTGTTATTAAACGTTTCAAACGCTTGGACTGGGGTATTTGGATACGCACACATTGTGGTCGCCATAAGAAAATGTTTAAAAAATCACCCGCGTTAAAACGTCGCTTGCGCCAACATGTATTTACAAATGCTACTCAAAGTTATTTGCTTGATAAAATGGTTACGTCATTTTGGCGACGTCCTAAACATTACATTGATGACCCTTATGCACCTTATCATAAACGTGATGAGTATTTCGCAACGAGATCACGAGAATTTAAAGTATAATTAGCTATTATTGAAGCATTCTTACAAGTATAAAACTGAAAATAAATAAATGAAAAGAAATTGGTTTTTTTTCGCGCAGGTTCGAGAGAGTAGGACTCTTACAATGAAAATAAAATTACTTACATAAGGCCATTTATGTCTTAAGAGCAAACTCACCATAGTAGTGTATTCCTATATTTTCCTCAAGAAAGTGACTGTGAGATGTGAATATTTGTAATCTCTAGCCTGTAGAACATATATTTACAGAAAAAATAATTCAATAAAGCGGTGCTTGTGGAATGTTGTATTAAAATCGTTAAAGAGAATACACGGCCGAATATGTGGGTAAAAATTTGATGGGAGAAAAGAAGTTACTACATTTAGAATAATTTAGAGTCAAACACCACTTTGCACCACTTATGCATAAAATTTGTTGGGTTATATGTAAGGCTCTACATTATTTGCATTCATGAATACATGGTAATGTAAAATAACAGAGAGAAGATTGTAAAGAAAAGATTAAACAGTATTGTATCAAGATGACTGCCCTGCGGAACACCTGAAATGATGCATAAATGTGGCGCGGATTGAGTTCGACCATAAGCGAAATATGATAGACAGATTGCAAAAATAAAGTATAATGCCAGTTTATGGACGTAAGAAAAAGCTATTCTTTACTTTAGATGAATATTATTATCATCTGAGATCGTAGGGCCATAAAAAAAATTTTGAAGTGGAAATTAAAAGAATAGAATATCACATTTCATCAGGTCGCGTATAACTTTTTCAACATTATTGGAATAATGATTACGATAACTACTTGACCGAGTCAGAATCGCTGTAGGTTACATATACTAAGTACAATTTTCCTCCCTAAAATATCCAGCGCACTTCATCGCCGTATAGCAAGACAAGAGCGGTGGTAATTGCAGAAGACGAGGTTGCACCTGCGTTAGGTACACGAGGTGTTGTACAATGCCTCAACGCTAGATTTTCATAAATGGGGTAACATGAGCCGTTTGTCTAAAAAATGCAGTTTCAAAATGTATTCCTTGAGTATTAAATAGGCAAATGAAGTAGTCGTTTTGTAATTCGTGGATCAAATTAACTGTAAATAAAAATTGCAAGAAGTACGCAGTATTGTTTGAATTGAAATTTCTATAAAAAAATTCCTTGATATAAATGACCATAACCTCACTCTGCGCTTATAGCTGAAAATTACTTGGTCCATTCCAATCACTCTGCTAAATTTTTAGATAACTTCTAATTTTTGCAGCATGTGCGTTTTATCGTGAATTGAAATATTTGCAGTTGTATTAAAATAAATAATTTGTGAAATATTTGCAGAAGTCAGGTTGGCCGAGCGGTCTAAGGCGCCAGATTTAAGCTCTGGTTCCCGTGAGGGAGCGTGGGTTCGAACCCCACACCTGACATAAGCTCTTTTTACAAAATTTTTTAAAAAATATTTTCTTTCTTTAAACTTAAAAATAAATAATTGTTAAAATGGGATTTGGAAATAAAGCAACAATTTAGCATCACATATGCACTTACAAGATAAAGAAGAATAAAGGTCTGTTTTGCTAAAATAATAGTTTGGTGATTTTCTCTGTACAATACATTTTTTGACTAACGAGTGTTATTTACCGACCTCTTCAAAAGGGTAACTTCAACAACTGGAAAAAGTAAAAATTTTACCTTAAAATATATCAATTCGTTTTGGGGTTCGTCAAAAAGGATTCAATGCCTGCATATTTTAAGTGTTTATGTTTATTTTTTTCATTCATCTTTGATATAAATATGTTTAGTTGTATTCATCATTACATTGTAAAGTAATAGTGTATGCATTCGGGTATTTAAAATATCATATGTTCGTGCTCGTTCAAAATCCTAACAAAACACAGGCCATTATTACCTGTAAAAGTTCTGGGGTCAGTAAATTTGATGCGCTACTTCACTTGGTTTCTTGCTGTCTGGCGTCAGTTGCGGATTCCTAACGTTGACACATTTAAACGCAAATTGGCCTTACTGTTACCGAATACCCATTCGCATCCACCCAGTTCTTTAACCCGGTTCTAATTGATGAATGTAACACCACATGGATCCCAAAAATATGATGCCATTACTTAGCCAGCCGCGCTTCAACACGTGCCCTCTACGCAAATGACAAATATACCTTCAAACACTGTCCAGAATCATCAATTCGTTGTTGTTTTTGGTTGATTGTCAACACAACCAAATATTTAAGCACGATATGTCCAGCACGTTCCTTTGATATCTTTACAGTCTCAGTTATTTCGATGAATTGCACTTTGCCATCATCCATAATTATATTATTGACTTTTTCGTTGTTTTCATCGGTAACAGACTTTTGGGGCATCCATTGTGTGCGTCGCCTTTGTTGCTAATTTTGTCACGTTTAAATGGTTGATTTTTGTGATGGAAGGTCAGAATGTTTATTAAGCAAAGTCTTGTCTTGAAAAGTTTTTTTTTTCGAAATTCTTTTTAATCCATTTTCTTCAAATTAATAAAAGTTGCTGCACTCAAAATGCTCTATCACACATTCTAATGGTCGGAACGCTGTTAAATTTGTACACGAGTATCTTGAAGGTTAATATTAAAAATTTTGCAACATAAATATGAAAAACAAGTTTTTAGTTAAGTTATAAAGTCTATAAACCCTTGTATAAATATCTCGAGTACAAAAAACATATTTGTGAAGTTGGTACTA
Organism: Ephydra gracilis; assembly: GCA_001014675.1. Classification (NCBI taxonomy): domain Eukaryota; kingdom Metazoa; phylum Arthropoda; class Insecta; order Diptera; family Ephydridae; genus Ephydra; species Ephydra gracilis. The sequence goes on from JXPQ01024302.1 coordinate 15,292, forward strand.
ATTAAAACTAAACCAAACTATCAGATCTTGGCTCTCTGAGGGCTTTATTTATTTATGCAATTTTATCCAGTGGAAATGGACAAGACACTATTGATGAAGTTAAATACAATTATCCCACTGTTAAAATATTATTTAATCAGAAAAACTGCTTTAATTTTCTTGGTATCCTCTACCATCATTTAATTAAACTTTTTTGTAATGCGATGAATGTTATCCTTCACATGGAAATTCCAACTTCAATTCTTTACACTTATTACGATAATAGCCAGAAGAGCTTATTAAACATAAAACCAAGTTACACATATAAAATGTAATCCTATAAAAATGCTGAATTTCAAATATGAAATTTGTGTTAAGCACCGCAAATATGTTAATTTTGAGTTTGTAGCCCGCAAAACTAATCATCGGAGACGTACTAAAATACATTGCGTTATGAACAAAATTCGTTACAAAATACCATGCGTTGAGCTAAGTTTATAGTTTATAAAATTTCGTTCCGATCCAACCAATATTTCGATACCTTTAGTGCATACATGTATACACATGTGCTCGAAATTGATTTTATGTCAAATAAGCCACTAATTTCTATGCAATACCATGAAATGGATTCAATAAAATGAAGTTGATAAGAAGAATCCATTTCAAAAAAATGACCGTGAACGGATAATATATACGGGTATCCCCAGTATAACTATGAAGTCGAAAAGACTCTATACCGATTTACCTTCCATCAAAATCCAATAAAATTTGCTAATTTCGATAATATTAACATAACACTTTTAATTTTAAAAATGAGCTCCGTTTCAAAGTGTATCAAACCTCTGTACACTGTTATTGTACTTGTTTTATTTAGTGATAAAATTAAATGGACGGTGTAAAAAGAAAAGTCGAGGCATATTTCTGAAATTAGATTGAAATTTTATAAAAGAAAAACGTAATACTGATAATAATAATAAAAAAAAAATAATAAAAAATAAAAGAAAAACAAATAAAACAGTATTGAAAAACTAAAAAATGACTTCGAAATATTTGCTCTTCAGCCTGGTCATAATAGATTATGAAATCATTTCACATGGCGAATATAATTTTCAAATAGAACATAACAATTAATATTTCGGCCAAACCGTAAAAATGTTTGATGCATAGTCGATTTAATTTATGAGCTGTATTTACATACAGCTTTTTGTAAATATTAAAAGAAAATTAAATAATATTAAAACGGTTAAGTTTTGTTGTGCTATAAAAAATTATAAATGAATCATTTTATTCAGCATAACAATATCGCACTGATACCCGGAATAAATATAAAATCATATAATGCGCCCTATTTATCTTCAATAACAACATTCCTCAATGATCCGAGTATTTCAATATTGGAATCTATAACATCACCCGGTTTCAAGTACTCTGGTGGATTCCTATACATGCCAACACCACAAGGCGTACCAGTAAGTATAATATCTCCAGGCAGCAACGTTATACATCTGGAAAAATATCAACAATTGATAATGTTGTTACATAAATTTCATTAAAAATATTTACTGTGTTAGCCTTTGAATGACATCATCAATTTTGAATATTAAGTCTCCAGTATTGCCACATTGCTTCTGTATGCCATTGATATGTGTTGTCATTTTTAAATTATTAACATCTGGTACAAGACTTTTATGAACAATTGCTGGGCCGAGTGGACAAAATGTATCCATTGATTTTCCTAAGAGGAATTGACCTCCATTACGTGATTTCTGCCAATCGCGAGCTGAAATATCCTGCGCAACTGTAAAACCGAATACGTAGTCCATTGCGTTTTCACGTTTAACATTTTTAACTTCTTTGCCAATAACAACAACCAATTCTACTTCCCAATCCAAACACTACAATACATAAAATGGGAATCAAATAAAAACTCGCTGAACGTATATTGTTATCAGATATTAGTAAGTTGTTCATAAATTTATTTTTCACTTACCTTAGTTATTTTATGAGCAATAACATTATCATGAGCCCCAACTAGTGTTGTGTTAAATTTGCTAAAAAACATTGGTTCTTTCGGTGGTTCTTTGTTCTGCTCCAAGCAATGATCACGATAATTTAAACCAATGCACAGTATTTTACCAGGATTCGTCACAGGCGGCAGCAGTTTAATTTCTTTTGTGAAAGGTTCAGTTTTTAATTGATCGAAATTAATGTTCAGTGGAGTTGTGCCATTTTGTTTTATGAATTCAATCATATCATTACAGTAAGAATTCGATGAGGGAAGCTCCCCAATTCGTGTACCGTCATCGCTTATGACCCCCAACCGTTTGACCTGCTCGGCTTTACGTAAGAATTGCACAAAACGCATTTTTGGTGATTCTTTGAAACTGGAATATTCATTTTATTGGAAATTGTGTAAGTGGCTTCAATGAATTCGTAGTTTACCTTGAATTAATTGCACCAAAGGATTGTTTACCACAGAAATTACGCACGGTTGTTACAGCTAATCTCAATGCCATTCGGGGTGTTTTATCAAAAATTGGAATGTGCGACTGCGGTTTCCAAAGAATTGTAGTGTCAGAAGCGATCGATTTAAATTCCAAAAAAAATTTAGTAAACGATGACCCCTTACTACCCCTCTCATCGTATCATTATCAATTTGATATGCATATGTGTGTATTTGCACATGATGTGATAAAGCAGTTTCTTCAAACACTACATTACCGACTGCCAAATTGACGGCAATTTTGACAATATTCAACGCATTGGTTCTATTGTAGGCACATCGCCACCAACTTAAATTTTTGCAACTAAAAATTCTTTGTTGATTTATTTAGCAATAAAATATTATTTATTAAAAATTTAACATAGAATAAATCAATAATGTCAATTTTAGCAAGAGCAATTGGACGTACATTAGCACAGGTATATGAAAGAATTGATTTTGTTATTGTTTTGTACTAAGTTCTTACATAAACATTTGCCATATTGCAAGTGCTCAGTGACAAAACGAAAAGATTGCAAATTAAGAGGTTATATAGTCCTTACTAATCCTTTTACTTTTATTTTAAGGCAACTGTTGTACGCTCCATAAATACAACAAGCGTGGCGAATGTTGAAAAAACTGTGAGTTCTGCTTATAGCAAGACAAATTTTTCTGATAACACATTTACTTACAGGATCCTGGTGCACACGGTGGCAACAGAACTACATGCACTCTAATTCCTGGAGATGGCGTTGGCCCAGAATTGGTTTATGCTCTTCAGGAGGTTTTTAAGGTATGAACGCGGGAAATATAAAATTACATGCGTCTTAATAAGACACAGTTCTTGTGTAGGATAAATAGGTAGTGCCCATTGTATAAGTTGTTACATATTTTTTTCCAATGCGGTATGTTGCAAGGTTTACAATCCGTTATGTTACTTTAGTCAAAATGAAAATTATTAAAATTATGATCGGATAGCAGCTTTCCTTTTGAATTCCGAAGGTGCTGTATAGAAAACTATTAATAGACAAATAGGTATAATATTTAAATTATATGACTTATTGGAAGTAGGTGATTTTTTTATATAAACTTTTTATTATAAAAGTAACAATATTAACATTCAGCGTATTACCTTAATTCCAACATCTTAAGTTTTTGATTAAAAATACATAATGTTTATTATGTATCAGTACAAAATATATTTTTAAAAAATGGTATGTTTTTTAAAGGGCAGACCTTGCTCTAGGAGCTCTTCATAATTGTAATATACCAGTATGCCTGGTTTTTGGATACAAGAGTGTAAAAGATAACGAAGAAACATATAAATCATAGGAAGAGTGGATCACACCATGTGTCATTCTACAAATACAACACGAACACACTTGGCAGCTTAGTATGCGTAGAATTATGCAAATAGTAACACTGCTTAGGTCGAATGGTTCGTAGACTACGCGGATTGCTGTATATATTTTCGTGAAGCTAGCGATGAAAGTGTAAAGCACTTCTTGTGCGAGCTGAATTAAAATTATTACAATCTGGGAGGCTGTTGGGACCGAGCGCTTCTGAAAATATTGAGATAGGTTAACTACTGGTTTTATTGAGAAGACAGAATGTGTTCAGCTTTTCATTCGGTGAACTCGGGTCTTACCTTTTTTTTTTGGGAACCACGGTTATGGCTTTTGGGCGTTTCCTTCTTGAAATTGAATTTTTCTTCTAATGTCTCTTTAATATTGAATGTTCTTAATATTAACACAGGCGGCCAATGTTCCCGTTGATTTTGAGTCGTATTTCTTATCTGAGGTAAATCCTGTGTTGAGCGCAAAATTAGAGGATGTTGTTAACTCAATTCAAAAGAATAAAGTTTGTATTAAGGTAAGGAGAACTAGAAATCATATATTTTATCTGTGAATTTAAAATTGAATATAATAATTTTAGGGAATTTTAGCAACTCCTGATTACAGCGTAGCTGGAGAACTGCAAACTTTGAACATGAAATTACGAAATGACTTAGATTTATATGCTAATGTTGTACATGTACGTAGTTTACCAGGAGTCAGAACACGTCACTCAAATATTGACACTGTAATTATACGTGAACAAACTGAGGGTGAATATTCTGCATTGGAGCACGAGTCTGTTCCTGGTGTTGTCGAATGTCTTAAAATTATAACTGCCAAAAAATCAATGCGCATTGCAAAATTTGCCTTCGATTATGCAACAAAGAATCAACGCAAGAAGGTAACCGCTGTGCATAAGGCAAATATAATGAAACTTGGAGATGGTTTGTTCTTAAAATCCTGCGAAGAAATGTCTAAACTATATCCACGCATTCAATTTGAAAAAATGATTGTCGATAACACAACCATGCAATTGGTATCCAATCCAAATCAGGTATGTTGGAGCTATAATTGTTTTTTATTTTTGTTGTACTTATGATGGCATTGTTTTTAGTTTGATGTAATGGTGACACCGAACTTGTACGGCAATATCGTTGATAATTTAGCCTCTGGCTTAGTTGGGGGTGCGGGTGTTGTAGCTGGTGCCTCGTACTCAGCTGAGTGTGTCGTCTTTGAGCCAGTAAGTGATTTGAATTATTATTGAGATGTGTGCAACTTTATATTATTTATATTACAGGGTGCACGCCATACATTCTCAGAAGCTGTTGGTAAGAACGTTGCAAATCCCACTGCTATGTTTTTGTGTGGTACCAAAATGTTACGCCATATTAACTTACCAACATATAGTGAAATGATCCAAAATGCTTTAAATAAAGTCTTAAATGATGGAAAAGTAAGAACTAAAGATCTTGGTGGCCAATCAACAACACAGGATTTTACACGTGCTGTCATTGCAAATATACATTAGATGACGAGCTTATACCAAACAGCTAATTCAGCAAATTGTTTTAAAATTGTAACAATTATTCATTGTTAATTAATTTTTATTTTGACTAATTTATGAAACACATTTTTAGTTTTAGCAAAATCCATTAAGTATTATGTTCTAATTTCTTTTTGGCGAATATATATTTTCTCAATATAATTTATAAAGGCTTTATATGAATATGCGATCAATAGGAAATGATTTTTCTACTTTAATTGAAACAGATCCATCCCTGTACATGTATTCTGTCATTAACCTGTTATTTTTAATTTTTATTTATTTAAGTTACAGAAATATATTCATTTTTAAAATTATTTGCAATTGACATTGTCAGATCGTTTTTGGGCCTCTTAATGAATGGCTTATTTAAACTTGCTGCCAAATGTTATTTAAAAATTTAGTGAAATTTCAAATATACAACTTTAAAAACCGAACATCCGGAAATAACAATAAGAATATGAAATTTTATTTTGTTCTTTATCTTTAAAATGCTTAATGCTGATTTGTCTTCAAAATGCTTAATGCTGATTTGTTGTAGGTGGAGCACACCGTTACCATTATTTAACAAAATATACAGATAATTTTTTAGGCATTTTTTTTACGTGAATATGACCGTAAACACTAAGCAGACATTTTTTACACGTACAACAAATAGTTATAAGCTTTTATGTTACACCAAAACCCTGATATATAAAGAATATCTTATTAGCGGTTAATTAAATCTCCATCTGTTTAACGCATATTGGCCATATTTTCTAATTTTAAGGGTTACATCTTTTTGGTAGCTCATCTAATCTACCCGAGCTTTATGTTCAATCGTTATAAATATTAAATCGTTAATATGTTTTTTAATATTCATATAAAATAGGCTAACACATGTATAAACATATATACTGTAATACATTTGTCAGTACTTCCATTTATTCTTTTTTTTTTTTTGGGC
>JXPQ01024302.1:21604-40559 GCA_001014675.1 Ephydra gracilis
TTTTTTTTTTTTGGGCGCCATGATTTTGCCCTGTAGGGTGCAGTATTTTGTTGTTTTGTCATTAATTGTTTACCGAGCGGCGCATACATATGCGGTATTTTACTGATAATAATTGTTTTAATGTAAACTGATTCATTGGCAGGTCAATTGAGGGCCATTCTTGAACCTCATCACTTATGCTTGAGATGGTTCATTATGTGAGAATTTCATTGGTATATTGATATTTGTCTTTTCAGGGTGTGTCAGCTCTCTGAAAAATGTTCGGTCGCAATTCGATTAATATTGTTTTTCCAAAGATCGGAATATTGCCGAATAAAGAAGCGTTGGCCTGTGATGACGGCGACCACCATACAGATTCTATCACTAAGTAAATCAAGTATCTGATTTTCTGTCATTCATATTACAACCAAAGTACTTTAATTTTGTGAAACGCGAGTTCGGCTTCCCATCTGTTACCATTTCTAGCAAATTCGTCAGCTACGGAGTTTCCTTTATATAAATATACCATCAAGAGACACAGAAAAGGAATTAACTACACGTTAATTGACGATTGTGGTGATCAGCGCACAAACCACTGGCTGGTGGTCGTTCAAAATGAGCTTATCTTTAGTATATTTCAGTTTTAATATTTGAGATACTTGCTTTAACACTACAACCTCAGTTGGAAGAATGCTGCGTATATTGAGGGCATGGTACGCGACTGGTTGGTTTCAATATAATATGAGAAGATACAGCAGATGCAAAAATAACTTATTAGGCTTGTCAAAACAGATATGCGAACATACCGATCTCTATTCCTCCAGCACTATTTGGAAAATTGGTAGAGGAGAGTCGTTTGTTTACTGGTTTGTAGTATGCCTAAATCTGGGATTAGGAATCGAATTATGGCCTGTCCATTTCGATACTGAATTTGCAGCATAGTATGCAACCTTTTTGATGATTTTTTATGACAGTTTGTGATGACCAGAATGCCTTGCCTACTTCTCGGCTTCGCCTTCCGTATCGTGTATAGTGTTTTCTTTTCGGAAACGCTCAACCTCACTAGTGCTCCGTAGAAGACTTTGGGTTTCACGATCGAGTTTTAGATTTAGGAATTACTTTTGGGGTATGACCCAAGATGTTTCCAATAGTTTCCTGCGGTTTACTAATTTATTTATTTAATTTTAAATTTTTAATATAAAATAGGGATACATATATTTCATCCAAACGGCAAATCAACATACGAGACGAGATGATAAAGTCTAGTTGCAAAAGAATCTGCGGAAATACATTTGGAATGCCTTGAATTATCGTTATCTTTGTTTACTTTAACTTAATATTTATTTCAAAAAATTTGCCTAATAGCCTAAAGTGTATAGATTGGAAATAATATCCATAAGGTTGATGCCGGAGGATATTGCTCTGTTTAATGTCAGACCAATCCGTTTGTTTGAAGTTATTGTTGTATTTGAGATGCATCAGTTAACCAGTTTTGAAAATATCAATTGTTGCTTTTCTATATTTATGTTTGCTTTAATATATCAAAGTTTGAATTTCGTGCACTTGACTGGTGTATAAACGCATATTATACAGGTCAATTTGAAATACTTCAAAAGATAGACCCACTCCAGGACGGATACCAATAAGTAGAATTTTGAATTAGAAAAGAAAAATATGATTTATACGACTCAAGACAATATGTGTATTTTTCAAGAAGTGCTGTTCCTAACTTTATACCCATGTGGCGCATATGACGCTTGAAATTGGGATTTTTTTTTTGCTAGAAATATCTTGCATTGCAAATTAGCGGGAGAGTTCATTACAATTGAAAAAATGGTGAAATACAGATTAACATACAAAACCCAACTGTATCTGTGGTTATAAAATTAATAAAAATTAATGTTAATTAATTAATGTAAAGACGTATATGAAGAAAATATTTGATCCTTCATTTTGTAGAAACATTTTCAACTAATAATGGGACATCCTTAACTGAAAATATTATCGATCTATTATTGTCTTTTGAATAAAAAGTTGAAAAGAACTGTTCAAGAAATAAAATCATAAACTTATGTAGTATCTATGAAAACTATATTTGTGGCAGATGTATTTTATAACGTCTTCAGGAACATTTCTATAGACTTTTGAAAAAGGAAAGACTATTATTTATGTTAATTCTAACTTATTTCACATAACAAACTTTCACTGCAGGGAAAATGACGATATTCCCTTTGATCGATGGCAACTATATCTAAAAGCCTAAGGACGACTTTTTTGAGCACTAGTTTTCCTGTTCCTTGTGGACTACCAAATTATCCTTTCCATTATTCTTGACGCCCTTACATTATTATTCTTATTTAACTTTCTGAAATTGTCGTCTTCGCAGAAAGACGGATGAAGAGACTGATCTTTTGATTCCATTAATTTTTTCCGTGTTTGTATTATAGTAGAAATGATTATTTTTATGAATGAAGTTCAGTTCATTAATTCTTCTTGTACTTGTACCCTACAGCCCTACTGAATTCGAATTAAAACCCAGAATTTTAATTAAACGTCATCGTCTTTAAAGAATTAATAAGATATTGCCTTGGTATTCTAGAATTCAAACAGAATCGTCATAAATTCTGTTATCTCACATAAACTTAAAAATTCACAAAAATTTGAGTAAAATAATGTCATTGCATGTTATTTAAATTTCCTAACAAGGCACAAGTAAATCATCACCATAGGCTATGTACCCAGGAGTAGGTGGTGTAGTATTTCTGTTAAATGCGATTTATAGTGCGCATAATTATGGTATTCGAATGATATTTTGAAAATTGCCTCATATTGTATTGTCGCGAAAACTCCTGTTGCTTTAGTCACTAAGTTTTCTTTTTTGCCTTGCCAGCTCTGCTGCGTGACCTTGTTGCTGGGAAGTCTTAATTTAGAAAAAATCCAAATGAACCAGAAAAAGTACAATAAACAAGAAATTTTAAGTTTTTAATAGCTTTTATGCGTAAAATAATTTTTTCAGAGAGCGCATGTATGTTCAGCCCTTTACAAAGGATGATAAATAGTAATAGTTTGTTTCTTAAAAACTTGATTTGATTAATAACAATAGAATACGTGTATTAAGTTAAAAAAATTGATCAAATTAGGTAATTCATCGGTTGAAATTTTATTGCATTGCAACAACAACAAAAATTTGTCTAAATCACGTTACCACAGCTTGCGATCTTCTAGAAAAAGCCTCTGTGAGAGTGTGTATTATTCTTTGGTCGGACGCTCGTGATGCATTCAACGAGCGTATCAAAATGAATACAGATATCATCAGTATCGCTACATGATTCGACGAAGAGTAGAAGTTCTTCTAACACCTATGTGGTGCAAAAGGATGATTCTAAGGAATAGATTAAATTGAATGACAATTTTATAACTCGTTTCAAATAAATGTTATGAAAGTGTCTACTAGAAATGTGTGTGATTGGATCCAAATAAGGTAGGTAGGTCGGTGAGTCATATTATCCGAAAATTCAAATAATTTTTAATATTCGAACTAGAATGAATATTAACAACGCAGCTCGTAAAAATGTGCTTGAGTAGATAAGAAAGACGTATATTTCCATTACACTGTTCAGGTTGCTTTTTTTTATTCGAAGACGAAACATTTATTTTTGTAATTTCTCTCATTTTAAAAATAAATTAAATTTCGAAACGGTGTGTATGACACTGTCGGTTTGAATCGATTGTATTATTCTGACTTGTATTTATTTACATCTGTTTTGGAATAAGAGACTAAGACATAACTACCGAAAATTTCTAGCGAAATCTCAGCAAAAAATCTCATGGCCGACGCCTTTTCTGCCCTGCAGTAGCAGAATACTACTACGTTCTCATATACGATGCATTTTTTCTGGCAATATCGGCATAAACTGTCAGAACGTGTAGTTGTGTAAATTACTTAAGAGTATTTTAAGGAAGAAATAATTTATTCCTCTATACTTTAATAAAATAAAAAAGGGATTTATTCTATAACTTGGATATCGTGAATGTTGCTTTTTTTTAAGTGCCGGTATTTCTATTCTAGTTTAAAGTTTTATCGCTAAATGGACAAAGTAATTTGTCGCCTTTCTAAGAAAATAAATTAAAATAAGTAATTAAGAATTAAAAAAGTAGGGATTTAAACGACGAGTGACCGAAATACCTACTCGAAATTTCCGTTTAAAAATTTAAATGCTCTGGACGTTAGAGATGTGTCATGAAAAACATATGATATTCACTATTTTTCAGTTTTTTTATGCTTACTTCTTTACTGAAAACGATAAAAAATTAATTTTATCAAATAAGTATCATAAACGATTTGGTTGCTAAACGATGAATGTTTGATGGGTATAATGCTAACGGTTCTTGCAACAAGATGTTGATTTCTGTCGTTGGTTAAATTGGAGTTTAGAGGGCCATATTGAAATTCGTACATCCGAGTGGCCTGATGATTGATTTGTAGAGCAGTAGCTTATTTTAAGGGGGTTATTTGATTTTTTCGTATTGCTTTGTAATTTACTTTCACTGGAAAAGCATTAAATTCAGTCAGAACATAAATGTTATCTTCTTGTCTTCGTTTATTAAATGTTCAAATTCTTGAACCAAACATTTCTCACCGTCATTTATTTGATGTCGTATTTGAATAGCCTTTACATTTAGGGCAAATAGGATGGTTTCTTCTCCGTATTTTGGTATAAGCGATTGATTTTGCGAATTCTCCCGTGAAAGCAGTAAATGTCTAGATGAATTATGGTTCCTCAAGGTGTTATCCGCAGAGATGATTGTTCGTTACTGAATGCTAAAAAGGAGCAATTTTCTAAATAGCCTTTGGCAATTTGCTGATGGTTTGAAACTTGTGTGGAAACCATTTCTGCCATACGGTCTTAATAGCCTTGCTAACATCTATGAATATCTAGCGAAGCAATGAATACTTGTACACGACTGAACGCACTCAATACGAATAACACTGTACACATTCATTTCGGATTGATTGCGAGTTTCCAATTGACATGTAGTGCTTGGAACGTAAAAAGTTTTTGAAATCAACTGTTTCCAATCACGCAATAGGAAACAAACACAATCAGAATAGAACTTCTTGTCGTGGTAAATGTAAGTACCGCAAAATGTAATCTTTCGCATTATTCAAGAAGATTTGGGAATCAGAGCGTACAAGCGACACACTGAACAACTGGTCAAGGAATGAACAAGTGGCCAAAGCAGATTCCTCTGAACTCATTGTAAAACTTCTAAACTAATTTATATTCAAAAATAAGTCTTGGATTTTGCAACAATAATGTGCTGCAGCTCGCAAAGCAAAATCAACTCAAATCATTTCTTTTCAGTTATCTTCGATTTTCCTGTCTACCAGTTCTGTGACTTGACTGGATATAGCAGCATAGTTTCTTTTTTCATAAATGCTCATCGTGATTTTGAGTACTGGAATCGAATTGATATCCTGGAATAAGGCATCTTTGCACATGAAGTGTCTGCACACAAAATGTATAATTATCTATAGAAGTATGAGCTAGAGGGTTGAAAAAGTAATTTCTGGCTTTGGAAATCCACACCTTCCTAGAAAAGTGGATTCTGCAAATAGGTAAACTAAAAGTGGAGTAACCAAGTGATTTACTGAATTTTATTTTTTATTTTTTTGTGATTATATAGATGATTTCATTAGAACAAAAACTTACGATTTGCATGGAATTTGTCTATAGCTATGAAATCACTTGGAAGGCCTCTTCTTAATAGTGTGCTGGTATTGTAGCTTTTTCCATGTTGCTTTTAGCCAAGATTTGGTTTGTGTTTTTAATTTGGAGTGTATATGAGCATGTGACTTTTACCTTTTGATTGCTTTCAAGAGGGTATAGTTAACTGAAACTGTAGAAATGACACTATGAAGGTGTTTTTGATATTTTTTAATTTCATCTCTTCTTTCTCCTTATTTACTTCTTGGCTAATTCCTACAGGTGTGAACTTTGTTACCTAGCATTGTATCATTTCGTATCTACCCTTAAGAAATAACTATGTAGCATGGCATTTATATTTCAAATTTAATTGACTTAAACGTAATGACAATGAACATTCAGTTACAGTAAAAACGTCTATATCAATTTCTTAATTTTCATTGAATTTATTTAATTTGGAATTCCTTCGAAATTTCTTTCCAATACTTAAAATAAATAAAACAGAGACTTTGACGAATCTTACATATACTAGGTAAGTAACGATTAAGGTGTATCACCTAAAATTGCATCAAGGTGGTCATATGTAAAATCAGTCCATACCAATATTAAATCCAACATTTAATACGGCTTATAATAGTCATAATGAATTATGTAGCTATTTATAGTATAATTTTGTGTATCTAAAATGGTACATGTATGTATTGCAGGGTATTTATATTTCTAATAAAATACAAATAAGTAGACATCTACTGTAAAATAATGATAAGTGACTTACTTTGTAAGTAAGAGTGTGTGTATTTTATCCAATCAAGTCAATTGGCCGGTCCAGAAAAAATGGTAAAATAATATAGTTTTAATATTTATTTTATGATGGATAAATAGACTTCTGAAGAGGTCACACTAGTGTCGCAACTTTGGGAACAATATGTGTTTCAATCTCAAGGAGGGTTCTGTAGCTGAATCTGAAGGGCCGACGTCGAGCTAATGTAATGGAAAAAGGGGACAACGGGGATTGGAAGAAATTATGTACTTGACATTTGACGCTTTTACGTGTAATAATTATTGTATAATATTTACATTTTGCAAAAAGCGACTTATACGCTCTGGCCGCACAGTGAAGTTAGTTTTGGAATAAGCTACACTTGAGCTAACATTACAGACCGCGCGCAAAAGCTTCTGCTTATATCTCTCGAATCATTGTACGCGAAGTTGTCAATAAGAAAATGGACCATTGAAAATGAAACACGGGCTTCTGCAACATAGAGTGAGGTTATTGTCATATTTATGAATAAAAACGAGGTTAAGGACAATTACATCAATAAAATTTTTGTTGATTGAAATGAATGAAGTAGCCAAAGAAATATACAATTCTAAAATTTAAATATTTAATTCTATATTCCAATTGACACAAATTTCTTTCTTAATTACATAGCTGATACTAGCGATATACAATTTTAAAATTAATTTTCTAAAATGCACATCGAATAAAATTGTGCTTTCGACCTTAACTCCGTATATTTGAAGCCTCATTAGGATTTTCAATTTGAGAGTTCCTAATCGCGTTATTTTTACTTTTATATATGATTCCTGCTCATAACATGGTCACCTAAAATTTGGAGGCTGACCAGCTCCGTCAAGATTTTGAATATGAAATAGTTAGCCTAATCCTAATTCAACGATCTAAGCAAATGTGGGAGTCGATTGCTTCAAAGTTTTAAATGTTGTATGATAAATTAGTCAACCCGTTATTAATTCTTAAATACACAAATAAAAATGAGTTTTGATCGTCAAAATTACGAGTTTCTTTTGTAATTTTTTTTTTGAGTGATTTAGTTAGTGAGAGTTTTTATAAAACTAGCGAATCGGATGAAGAAAATCTGAATAAGTTCACTAATTGCAAACGTACTAGTAAAAATTTATTTTAGGGCTATTAACAGTTTAAGTCCACTTTATTTGAAATATTATGCTAAGGTCAAGAAAAAATCACTTACAAGCAATCAAATTTCTCAAGTACGAAATAGAGTTTCCTTTTCTTTTTTTAACTTATTTTTTTTTTGTTTCTGAAAGGCCGCTTTGCAAAAGGAATAAACTTCTTGAAATGAATATTATTGGACAAAATGTTAAATTAACAAAAAATTTTAGAAATGTATTATGTAAGTCAAAGCGTTTGGTATTATCTGTGCCTCGAACGTTACCGACGCTACATCTATTACAAAATTCACGAATATATATTGCATTTAAATCTTTTAGAAACAAACAAACCCGTATTCGAAAGGAGCAATAGAAAAATTATATAGCAGGGAATCTTCACAATAACCTTATTTTATTATTTTATTAAGATAAACAGGAAATCTAGGAACTACTCATCGTGCATCAAAATTCAAAAAAATTTCAAAATTATTAGATTTCATACTTCTTTGCTACGATTTTTGGTAATGGTAAAACTAGTGATACTCATGTTTATAAAATTTACTTTGTTCGTTGTTGAAATTTTTATAATTTGTGACTCTCGTATGCTTATTTGAATTCGTCACGCATATCATAAATTATTCCGTTTGAAATTGCCGCTTCTGGTATTGCAAACTTCTGAGAGATTTTAAAACAAAGTTTTTGGAAATGATTCAAACAAGTTCATTGCTCATAATATAATACCTTATTTCTTTGTGTACACGGTTTTGGCTCGAGATGATGGATGATGTCGAAAGAACATGAATTTTCACAAAGGAAAATTTCTGGATTTTCTAAGAAAAAACAAAAAGGCTCAGATTTTGTTCCGTTAATATTTGTTGTCTAGGTTAGAATATTTGAATTTGCATGGATGCTTATCTTTTGAACTAGTTGAAGTCTTATCGAATGTTTCATAAGGAAACCATCTGGGTCTTGTTTTACTTAATGTTTTAAAATAAACTGCCTTTGGTGATATTCATCTACTTTATCCAATGGTTCATCCAATAATTTATAACTTCAAACCCCATATATAGGTTGATTGGATTTTTTTTTAACAATTTTATTTTAAATCAGCTCCTCTTGATTGCTCATTCACGCATTTTCTGGTAGTTTCTTCAGTTGGCAATATACCCTAAACGGAATCCTTTTGAGAAAAGAAGTAATATAGCAATATTGCAAACAATGTTATAATAATTTGTAGTTCAGCTTTGCGTTAAATATATCACTTATGTGAAATTTAAGAAAAAAAAAGTATGGCTTTGTTCAATTGTTCAGGCACTATGTGTGTTATACTTATCAATGTAGAGATATTTTGATCGTAAATCCATAAAATTAAGTCTGAAACTATATTTCAAATTTACCTACGAATTTTTTTTACATAACGAGCTGAATTTTCGCCTTCCTTTGAACAAAGCTTTCGCATTCCCAAATATTGAGGCACGATATGTGCAGCATGCTCCTTTGATATCGTTAGAGTTTCAGCTATGTCGATCGACCATCTAAACTTTGCGGTCATCCAAAATTGTTTTCTGCGCTTTTTGATGTTTTCGTCGGTAATGTACTCATTGTTCGTCACGTCCATCATCCTCGGTCATCATTTCACCTCGCTTAAAGAAGGGAAATCGTTTCCCTGATTTGTTTTCCTTGGTCCAAAAATGCTCTATTCCCAAACTGATCCTGCCACAGTTGGTAAATTTGTAGACGAGTGTTTTGAACTATATGAATTTAATACTTAATACTTAATAGTCTATTCATCAGTGTTTTGGCCTACCAACTTATTCTTAAGTGTATGAAGTAGTATTATCAGATTTATTTGTACTTTGGTATAAATTTGCATGGAAGGCGATCTCCCAATAGCTCTTACCCAAAGCTTCTAGATAAGGTGATCATCATTGTGATGTCACATTAGGTAGAGCTGAAAAGAGATGAGTTATGGCGACTGAAAACGAATTATTTCATTAGATGATTACTTGAACCACTTTGAAAAGTGTATATAAAGCAGTGTCCCTAAGACTTCCATTATTGCAAGCAATATACCGAAACAGATTGCTGATCATTTGAGCATCGTTTTTGAATAGGAACGATTTGTAAATAAAAGAAATGAATTAAGATCTAATGAACAATACGTCACCAATGTGATACATTTTAATTTTAGGATATCCTAAAAACTAAGTATAGTTCCTTTCAACAAATTCCTCAGAATTTTATACATTACGTGCATTTGGTAAAAACTATATTTAAAAGTTTTTAATGAATTTTGTTACAAACTGGGTATGTAACCGGGAATTTCAATCGCATACGCATAACGGGGCTAAAGATAAGGCTACGTGTCTAGGTTAGGACCCTGATGGTGTTACTATCTTCAAGAAACTATACGTATAATAAGCAACTAAGCACACAGCTTGCTACCCTTTTAGTGCTCCTAATGGCGTACCTTCAGCTCTGTACAAAAATCCTTTGGCTTTCTGGTGAAAACGAGCGTTGAAACTAACCTCTCAGGGACTGATTTTTAATTAAAGGAGTATCATTTAGTAGCATGCAACTGGAATGTGAGGTTTTTTACTGACCATATACTGCTCACCTGGAAAATGTTCTTAGCATGTGTAACGCTGACAAGCCAAGCCGGGCTGTTTAAAACTTAGGTCCTGTGGTATAGTCGTCATGTATCCCGGCATGAAGACACATTGTGTGTAGGTTTACTACTGAATGATTTCCAGCCATTCGAGGTATAGGCATTTTCAATATGAGCCCAGTTTGTATCCACGCTCTGAGATATGATAATGGCGCTGATCAAATATATCATTTACGACAAACTGGAGTTTTGTTTATGAGAAATGCCGAAACGCGATAAAAGTAGACTTAATTGCTACTTATAATCTGAGGTGGGCAAAGAAGACATTTTTTTAGGACCTAGCACCGGAACAAAGCTCAGTCTATACGGGGGAAAAAAATGTCTTAAAACTGAACATTTTTATCGCTATTACAAGATTCCGGCACCTTGGTACATACATCGGATGGTAGTCTCCGAGGTAGACACGAAATGAAAATGCTTGCATTGCGAATGATTGACTTTCGCAGCATAAGGAGGAGTGAAAATCGACGCTTATAATTTTTTTGTCGTTGCTAAGATAGAAATGTGATTTGGCACATACAAGACGGTCTGAAACGAGAAATCGGCAACAAATTCCTATGTATATGAGAAGAATGATTTCCGAGAGTAAAAAGAAACCAATATGGTATGAGTGGTTAACATAGATATCGCAGCCTGGCTATGTAGAACTGTGCCACCACTTGTGCTGCCTACGATAGCTACCAAGAAACAAGAAGAGAAGAGAACCGGCAATTCCAAAATAGGAGTGTGGGACAGAAGAGCTGCAGGAGAGCTGTATAAAGTGGACTTGATCCATTAAAAAAACACATGTACGTTCGCTCTGCAAAATATGGTCACAAGAAGGATGTCACAAAATGTGCCAACGTACGTGGCATAAGTCTTCCAAGAATTGCCTATAAAGATTGCACCTCATGGAACTACGAGCTGTATAAAATCCAGGATGATGTTGACATAGTGAAATGAATTAAAACCCCATTTACTCGTATGAATAAAACAGAACCAGCTCGGAAAGTGCTGAAAATAAAAATGTACTGAAGTTCCTCCACATATTAGTTAGTTGATATTTGAATTTTAAGTTTAATTTTAAAATTTTTGTGAGTTATCTATGTTCCACCGCTTTTTAAGCTTGTTCCAATAAGTATATTGTGAATTTTTTACCTATCATTCAATTGACGGGAGTTTTGATGTGTTTGTGTAAAGATTGCAATGAATGGCAATAATCGGTTCTGAATTCAGGTTTCTTATAATAGGAAAAATGATTGAATGATATGCGTTTGTCTGCCGATATTTTGATAAAAGCATGAAATTTTGGCAACGGTGTAATTTGTAAAAACTGATGTGTGAACTTCCAAAAATATAAAACCAAAATAAGAGCTTAAACTAAAATTTTCAATAATGGCGATAATCGCCTCATAATTTGGGCAACCTCCCATCAAGCCTTCTATCCGAAATTTACAAAAACTTCGTTTAAAAAAAGTTTGTGCCCTTGAGCTACCAAATATGCGAAATTCATGGAGTTTGTTTTAGAGTAAATCAAATAGGTTGAAATTATTTTAATTCCGGACCCCAGAACACAAAAATTTTTTATATATAATTTATCTTAGTTCAATTAAGCACACGCGGTTACAAAAGTTAGTTGTTAAGATAAAAATGTGAAGTCCACTATTTGAAGAAGCTTAAGCAGAGGGATGTAGACAGTGCAACCTTAAAATTTATAAAAGAAATATTTTGATTAAATAAATCTATGGTATTTAACAATTATAACAACATTTTTTTTATTGTTTTAATTTATTTTTTAAGATGAATAACTTATGAAAATGAGAAAATCTGTTGTAACAAATATAAAATGCTGCCCAGAGGATATGGCTGTACCGCCCCAGTATAGCTGTTTATGGCCGCAGATTATACGGAAGTACAGATGCTTGGTGCAGCGCCATTGCAAAATGTTCACGAAGAATGAACGCATACATAAGTTAGCTATGCCGAAATATAATCTACAGAAATATCAGCGCCCATGCTTATGTGTTAATAATACCAAGAGAACTATACAAATTGTTCGTCTGGATGAGCGCCAACCAACGCGTACTATTCAATTAGCTTATCCGACTGTCAGGTTGTATCATGATTATGTATGAGGTTTAATATTAAAAAAAAAAAAAATGATGGGATGCATATAATTTTAGGCAATTCAAAGCTCTTAAGCGTTGTCCAATGTACAGATATTTCGATGAGAACCGACGTGATGTAGTCAATCGGAACCATCGCTTAAGCCGGTTGAGCTTATACACATATCTCAGTAATTCCCCTATATATTGCATTCACCGGTAAGTGGAATTAACTTTCGTTTATGATTCATGGATTATGGTTTATGCTTTTATAGAGAAGTTGAGCCACCTTTAAGCCCGAGAAAAAAGAAAAAATTATTGGAGTATTTGAATGCGTTGGCAGAACCGAAAAAAGTAGATGAGCCACCACCACCTGATCGTGGAGAGTCCGGAGATTTGGATATGAAGCGTCTAAAGCGATTAGCTAGGCCTAGAGTGTATCCGCCTGGACATGAGAAAGAAGCCTGGACGCTAACAAAGGGCGCAAAGAATTATGTCGCAACTGATTCTATTATAAGAATGGCAACACCAATACCACGAGTTGATGAGCAAAATAACCCTGATTACGATAAAGTCCAACCTTCAGCGCTTAAGTACAAAGGTATGTTCAAATTTAAAACTTGTTCAAAAAATCATACTTTTTTTTTCAGCGTCACAAAGAATTAAGGATATGGCTCAACCCAAAGAACATTTAGAAGAAGATGCTAATTTCAAAAAAGATCCATTTACAATATCTCCAAAAGCGTTAAAAGCTAAATGCTCAGCACGCACTAAAGAATTAGCTGAGCCTAAAGAATACGAGGAAACGCATATCAGGGAGGATCCATTTGCTATTTCCGCTAGTGCGCTAAAGGCTAAATGTTCGCCCCGTCTAGCTGAATTGGCCAAACCGAAATCATATACATGAAGCAGATTTAACATAAAACTGAAAGTTATATGCATAGTATTGACTCGATTAATTAGTTAGTGGTTACTAAATTCCACTACGAGGAAGTAGGACCAGACTACTTTAATTTTAAATGTTTAGATTAAGTCAAAAGTCCTCGTATATAAAAATATTTTTTAATTTTTTCCTTTTTCATCCGTCCTTACAAAATGACTAAATTTTTAAATGATATTGGAATAATTCTTGGTTATTGATTAATTACTTGTTTACATGTTATTCAGTTAAAATATGAACTGCTCCGACAAACAAGTAATTATTGATAGCTCTTAGAATTATTACTCTTTCAAAATATTGCCAAGCTAAGCTTGCTTTCATTACTGATCTCGAATAGCCAAATTCGTAACGATAACTTTAAAAGCAATAAAAATTATATGTGCATCGAGTCAATGAAAAAATTGCCTTAATATATTTAATATTTCTATCATCTCTTCAACACGTGGGTCTTACTTATTAGTCAGACAGAAACCGAAGGACTTTGCTCCTTTGCAATTTATTAATTTATTGGCTAAAGGAAAATCTCTTCCACTATATATTTCAATCATTTCTGGTAGTACAAGCATTATTTTGGGATGAATGTTTGCCTTGAATTCGAGAATTTTCTGAGGCTTGCTAGAAAACCACCTCACAACAAGTCTGAAGAATTCATACCTGGAGATCTGGGACTGGCCAATCAATGCCGCTACTTTTCGACATCAGAAGTCCCACAATCTTTGATCGTATTTCAAGCGCCGTGACGGTTTGTCGGGAATATCCCTTATGTAAATTGCACTTTATATGGTAAATTCGAATCATTCCTTAAAATGCGCCAAACAGTTGACGGTCCGTCGCAGTTAGGTTCTGGGAAGCACTTTCGCTAACCACGTGATATAGTTTATTGCAAAGTTTTGGTTGTTGATAAATGGAATTTTGCAATTCTCCCACTTTCCTGTGCCGATGAAACTCGACACCAAATGACGACTAGTGTTGCCAGATGATATTTTCGACGATATGCACAGTAAACTTACACAAATGAGCAAGTATTTGCAATGCTCATCGTCACAATTTTGGCGTATTGTTTAGTTGTAGTGCGATTTACTGTTTTACAGAATTAGCGTTTGAAAACATGTGTAATCAAGTCAGTTGTTTGACATATATCACAATTGTTCAATGTTAAATTGTAACACAAAAAATGGCGCACTCTGTAGCATACGAAGCTTCTATTTTTGCGATAATAATGAATATTTTAATAGGGTAACCATGGGAACATGATACATGATTTTCATCTTTAAATTCCATACAAATTGTGTAAGTATTTATTACAACAATAATAAATGCGAGCAGTAATTTCAATTTTAGAAGGGGACATGTGCTTTTACTTTCAATGTCTATGAAGAAAACAAGTACAAAGGTTACAGTTGGCTTAGACCAACAGTGTATTACACGTTGCTTCTTCATTTAGTAAAAAACAAGAAAGTAGTTTAAATTGCTCTGGATAAAGTTGGTAAATTATGACAAATTTTATGAACTCTCTTGTTCTGGACCACATAAGTGGTAATTAAATAATTAGTTCACTTAATAATGGAATTTTGTAAAATTTAAATGAAACCTATACAAGATTCAGTTCTTAATCCTCTAGTGGGACCACAAAGGTGTACTGTGGAGATACCTCTAATTTTCATCCAATAAATTCCTATGTGTGGAAAACACATTGGGATTTATTCATTTCCGCTCAATACTGAAATTTCTGAGAATTAACATAATTTTTTTTTAATTCACATAGGTGTACTGATCTTCAACAATTTTGGGTACTCACATTGCCTAAACTTATGTTCACTCAAGTTAAATCGAAATGATGCCTAGGGAAAATTCTGCATAAAGCCTCTTTTAGGACTGAATAGGCCTCCTGGAGGAACCTCTGATTTTTATTCAATCATGTCAATTTTTGGACGGTTACGGTTACATATCATAATTTCCTTAATTAATTAATTTTAATTTTTAAAATTCTTTGAAAACTATCAATTCTGAAGGCTGAAGAAGGCTTAAGCCCTTAATTTTGAATTAGAAAACAAATAAGTAGGTGTAGTGGAGGTACCCAAATTAACTGTCGGATCTTAACCAAAAGGGGATCTAAACTTTTTTGAAAGAATATGTGTAGCAAATTTCTTTAATCTAGGTCAAGCCGTTTCTCCTATTTTTTGAATTCGGTTGGACGGGTGGACATAAATGACTAAATCAATTCCTGTGGTGATGCTCATTATGTCGGTATATATTTTAATATGTCTCTGGATACTGGTTCTGGGTGTTACGAATGTACCGTTAAAACTTATATACATTTTCAAAATTTGATTGCCGACGTCCATAATCAACAAACAAAATAACGTATATAATTAAAATAGGAAAAGATATAAAAAATATATATGAAGAAAAAATGAAAGTAAAATGCTAAGTAGTACAAGGGAACAGCTCGAAAGTTTAGCAGAATTTAAAGCAACAAATTCTTCATTTGGAAAATACGTTGTAAAAGACTGCGTTTGCCGATTTTAGGGAAGAGCTTATTTTTACTTTCATTTTCAACAGAAATACCTTTTAAATCTGTATGATGTAAGGAATAAGTAAAAGACAACTGAAAATAATTGCTGCAATTGCATTCTTTTCCTTCATATTTTTATTCTATAATCGCAACTAAAAATGAAGTGAAACTAGCAAACCGATATGATTTTAACTTTTGTTTCAATTGAGTTTAACCGATAACAAGTCAAAAGGTTGTAGTTGGTAACGGGTAACAGTCCAATACACGTCGCTTGATTATTCAATGAAAACAACACAATTTAAGTTATTCTGGATTAAATTCGCAAATTATGGCGAAATTTTTTTCGTAGCAAAGTCCCTAGTGGGACAACATAGGTGTACTGGAGTTAGCTCTGAATTTCATGCAATCCAACCCATTTCCATTACACATATTAGTTAAATTTATGTTCATGGCTAAACCAACTGCTATGGTGCTGTTTATTATATCGGTTTATATTCTGATAGGTCTGCGGGCACTCGTGTTGGGTTTACAAACGTGGAACCAAAACGAATATACACTTAGCTAATTTCATTGGTGACGTATATAATAAAAAATTATAGAAATGAAAGTAAAATACAGTATACTCCAAGGAACATTTTGGAATTTTTGTCGAAAAATTTTTTCTAAAACATAGCTTGTGGCGATTTAAAGGTGGAGCATTTTTTAATTACTTTTAAAACATATGAAAATAAACTTCTAATTTCATAAAAAATACTTAGAGGTGATTAATCGAATTGAGACACTACATTCCTCTCCTCTCTAATTTAATAATATACGATAACATTTTCAACTTCAGAAAAACGACAGTTGTGCTTAAAACACAGATGGAGCTAATTTTATTGCATCCATATAATGTTGAGTTTACCACAATTTCAAAAGATTCATAGACAAATTTAATAACTATTGTTCTATTACTTTGTGGGCGCATTTTGAGTGAAAAAACGTATGCAAGGTTGAAGGAAATGGATAAAAGAGAAATCTAATAATAAAGCTGAAGCTGCACTTGATAAACATTATTTCAACATTGCATAAACCATATATTGAGAAGTGGTTTTCTTAGTCTAAATAATGCAAAACGGGGACCAAGGACAATGCACGCAGTGGACGCGGCAGAGAGAGACTGTTACCGGAAAAAAGATTATAAAATAATTAGGGATACAGCAAAGTGAAGTTAACCTGTATAACTGAGGCTCTTAATATATAAAAGGAAAGTGGTGGACATATCGTGAATGAGTGTCTGGGTATGCGAAAGCTCTGTTTAAGTGGGTGCCATACAAGCTCAAAATTGCTGAACGAATGGATGATTCTCAGCATTGTTTGAAGCTGTTCAACCAAAACAAATATATATTTATACGGTGATGTTTCACTATGGAAAAAAAACTATGTTTCATTAGGATAACCGACTGGATAACAAATAAATGAAAATTATGGTAAAACCATGATAAAACAATTCTTGCTGGGTATCGAATTGCTTCCACATCCATCGTGGTCTCCAGATCTGGCCCCGCAACATTTTTTTTCTAACGCCTCAAGAGAATTGTCACTGGAAGGAAATTTAACGGCGATGAAGATTTAATCGAAAAAACTGATGTCTTTTATGAGAAAAAAAGAAAATCATATTTTTTTTGTGGGGGAGTGCTGCGGAATTTCTTGTAAAATCCTAGATTCTTAAGCACCATTTGTTGAAGCGTTTCATCGTGGTTTCGTTACTCTACGTTAAACTGTGATACTGGCGTAGAAATACTGTTTTAGGGTACTGCGAAAGCAGGGGTTAGTTCTGCGCTATTGTACTGTGATGAAAAGACGTGGATTTGACTTTTGATGTGCTTGTTGTGTCGGCGAAAGGTTGTCGTGTACATTACGCATGTAATATGAATGTCGTTTCAAAAATCTGACATCACTAAATTTTGAAATGGTAGTGTAATTCAGCTTCAGTCTTATTTCTATAGCACCAAAACAAAATCCTCCTTTGTTAAGGTAATCACAAACTGCGGTCTCCTCACCCACTTAAATACTTTTTTTGCTGAAAAGTAAGTAATAAAGCAATGAAGATTGAATTTATAAAACAATTCATATCAAAGATATAAACATACCAAGCGTTTAAATATATACACTATGAAAAATGAAATATGTTATGTTCATAAAATAAATAAAATGCAAAATATGCAAATAGTTTAATGTACAAATTAATGCATCTCGAAATAGTCACTACAAACCAAATTTAGTACTTAATTTTTGTACTGTAATTCCCGTTGTCTAATACGAGATTGCAATTGAGGCCATTTTCTGCATGAGTTAATCAAAACTAAAAAAAACTTCCCCATGTCGGGATAAGCGTAATCTGCACGATTATCCTGCAATCGTTTCCCTCGAAGATTTCAATTGTCGAAAGGCATTATTTTCCTTAAATCAGCTACAAGATTGAAATATTCGTTGTCAAGTTGTTTCTACCATAGATAAGCCCTTGCAATACCTGTAAACCAAAGTGAGTGGTATGTATGCTACCCTATTAACAACCATCCTTTGCATCGAGTTTTCGTACAGCGTGTCATTTTGCTATTCATATGACAGGTAAATTATTTAAAATGATTTCTATGGCTCTTCCTCGCATGCATAGGGTTTGGAACTCTTCAATAGTGGCATTTTTTCCCGAGACTTTCAATCTAATAGTATAGTCTTATGATGATAGCCAACATGCGGTTGTTGTATTTTTTTCAATTTGAAAATGTGAACTACATTGGCATTTCTGAACCACCTTGACTCAGGAAAGCATGCACATCAATAAGGCTCGCATATACAATAACTGTTCTGAAAATAAAAAGCTAGCTTTGTTTCGATAGCATTTCCTTTCTTTCAAATGCAAGTTTGCAGTCGTCATCAGATACGAGTGCTACGTTAAGCATGAATCGACTTTAGTACCATAAACAACCGAACACCACTTTCATTCTTAAGTTCCCTTTGCTAGCTGAATGCATCAATCTTCTTAACATGCACTGGTTACCATTTTATCTGCTAATAATGCAAAGTAATACCTTCCTTCAAACATTCGGATTTCTTCAGGTTGAATCTAATGTTGTACTTCACAAGAAATAATCCAAATGATCCAAAAAA
>JXPQ01024304.1:3790-14743 GCA_001014675.1 Ephydra gracilis
GCCACTCGATACGATATCACTTCGTTTGGAATCAAAAGACTCCTTCTGAGTTACATTTTAGTCAGAGTTGCCAATTGGGTTATAAGTGATCCCTGTTGGCTTTTATGTGGCATGAAAGGTGTTTTTCATTCTGAGGTGATTAACTCACCGTAAACAAAATCCATTTAATAATATTTAACAAATTATTTATGAATTCATAAATTAAATTAAAAAAATATATATAATCTATTTCCTATAACAATGTCAATTCAAATAAAACACAAGCGTTTAACGTGTACTTGTAATATGCTAAATGATATAATAATTAGTAATAAATAAAGAAATTCAATCATAATTCATGTTTCAAGAAGTGTTAGCTAAAAATCTAATTTTACAAATGCGCTCTATATGAATTTAATATACTCTAAAAATTTAAATTTTACAATTTACTTAGGCTTTACGGTTTTAGAAATTGTAATAATTGAACTCGTGATATTAATGAAATTTTTATATACAATTTAAATTGATTGCAGTACATCAATTTTTCAAATGCCAACAGCATTCTATAAATTTGGATTAACTCCTAACGTACTACAGCAGCACAGCAACCTTTTACTGAAACACAGCACGTAAGTTGAATGAACGTTTTTGCTATTGCTATTACCTATTATAACTTAACACATGTACAAAACAAACACTTTTCATTTTAAATATGATTATTTTATTTCGGTGTCAATATCAAATGCCATTGCTGCTTTGAACTTGGAATCATTTACAAGGATTTGACTGCAATACGCTTTCCATACGTATTTTCAATGATTAACTCTGTATGTCAACTTACTCTGTGTGTCTCACAGGACTTGTTTATTAAAGATTACCTCAAAAGAAATGGATCAACGAACTGTAAATTATTTATTTTTGTAAAATTTCAGGATTTATACTTTTAGCGTTGGTAACTGATGAAAATAACTAATACTTAAATTCGATATAAACGGAAAATATCGAACTTCAATCAATAAATTTTAGTAATTTAAGCAGGTCCAAAATTTAACAAATTATTCAGTTTTTATTGTTTAACCAGTTTGCAAATTAATCCCGAAAGAAGTTCCTTCCACGTCCCACAAAACAACAAGAACACTCTTAAGCCTCTTGTTTTGATTCAGTATGAATGCTAGTGATGGACCCATGTCTGAGTCAACGTGATAAATGTGAAAGTTGCAGTATAAGCGAAAATCAGTTTCACACTACTCTTTAGCCGATTGTTTTTATAAAAGAGCATGGTAATGGACCCTTGGATGAGAATCCAAGGAGATATCTTTCAGAATCTAGTTTGTGTGCAAAGAATATCTAAATGCTGCTGTGAACGTCGCATGCGAATATTGTTTTGGTACATTGTAAGCAAAAATCAGTGTCATGGCACTCCTTAGCCTCTTGTTACTATTAAGTATCAGGGTTATACAGCCAATTCGCATCCAAAGAGATGAATCACAGAATTCGATTTGTGCTTTCTTCGAAATATCTCAATATTACCGTGAAAGTCTCATTCGATGTTGTTTTTGTTCGATTATTAGCAAAAAGCAGCTTCACCTCAAAGGAATGACTCGGCCCACAGAATCCAGTTTAACCTTTCCAACACTCTCTAAATGTTTCTCGGAATGTTGACTTCGAATATGTTTTTGTTCAATTCTTAGCTAATTCAACACCTATTCCACGTACAGGTGTGTTTCTAAAACACAATACTTCAATCAAAGTTTAATTAGCAGTACGGTATGAGATGACTTAAGCTTATATTAAATTTCATTCACTCACTTGAGAATTTCCCATTGTAATGCCCTGTATTTTTTCGACGATTTCTGGTTTTGTTGCTGTTTTTCATCACGTTCCACGTAGATCATTTTCAACGTTTGTATTATCACGTTTAAAGACTGCAGCCCATTTACATACTGTTTTAATTGAAGACGAAGAGTCCTTATATACTTTGAAAATACGTGCATCCTTTTCCTTTTAAAAATTTCCAAAATTAAGATTCGTTTACTGCACGAGACTCGCTTTCTTCTATTGCAAACAAATAATGCGATATAACGATAATAAATAGCTTGTAGAAAAAGACACGAAAAACTGGTATATGCAGAGTGTACCATCACAGAATCTACGTCAAACAGAGCACAAGCTTTTAATGTGTCATATGCCAGAAAAATGGGCTAATAACATTGCCCTCTCTTATTAAAGCGCAATAGTGGTACTCTTTAGGTACAAAATATTAATTCCATTTCGTTAGTCAAACTAACCTTAAATAACGACTGTTTCGATTTGGTAACTGTCATTCTGGAATTTGTGGAGAATATGAGATATACAAGATTTATATTTGTCTATTGAAAATGTTTCTACTTACTTTTTAGCCAAACATTGCTTGCTCGACATTATTAAGGTACACATTAAAGACGCGGGAAGTGCATTTGCCATGTTTTCAGTATCGAATTTAGTATTACTTATGTAACACCTATCGCCCATATTATTATGGGTGTCTACAAAGCATGAAACTCTTAGAAAGAAACATATTCAAATGATATGGTACTATGCGAAATATGAAATGTCTGATGTCAGAATTATTCGAGTAAGGTCCCAATAAGCGTATTGAAATTTGCTTTTGTAACGAAGTGTCCAAACAGGCTATACTTAAGGGTGCTGCCTAGGATGTGCATTTAATAATTATTCATGTCATAATTCTTTGATCTTCAGTTTGTCTACTATTCGATTTAAATGGATTCTGTTCGTTGCAAGTGTCTTCAAGTTGAGCCTTAGGCATCAGTCACCAACATAGCACTGTGAGCTAACAAGGCTAGCATTTCCCATATCCCTAAAATGATGTTTATCTCTGAATGCATTCTTGCAGGTCATATTTTTTATTGCGGATTCTATTCAAGTAGGTTTCATTGAAGTTATTACTCCATTTTCATTTAACTTTGATTAACACTCATATTATAACTAGAATACATTGTAGATATTACGGGCTTTTGCGTAGCATATAAGGCAAGGAATTGATCGTTTCCTATTATTTGGTTCTTGAAAAATAATATAATTATACATGTTTTGAGTGAAAACAAGGAAATTCAGTTTTTGAATCCAGATTGTAAAAAGTCAGTTGAGTTCAATAACATGTCTAATCCGGTCGTGACTTCAGGTTACTACCAAAGGACGTTCCTGTTATTAAATCTACTATTTTAGCAAAATGATATACAATTTTGGGTAGCTCTCTAAGTCATTTTACCCCAAATTACACTGAAATGTTTATACGCACTTTATCTTTCATGTCATTTTATTGATATATATATAGCTGAATATTCGCGATTTTACGTTGTTAACATAGCAAACAACAATCTGACTAAAATCGACCTACAGTTATGTTCTTCCATAAAGGTTTCAACCCGATATGATTGAAATACTCATATAAGCCTGATGTTGGATAGCATGCTACCGAAATAAGTATAAATATGTGTAGGTAGGTACCTCCATCGAAATTGTAGTACATCCGATTTCATTGAAATGAAAAAAAAAAGCCAGTGCAGTCATTTAAATTACTGAAATTTTAAATTACCACATTCTACTGACATTTCATAATATGCTCAAATTTCAATGAAATTGTTCACCAAATATTCGTACCTCCCTGAAAAAATCATTAATGTTTGGTGTATCATAGAAGTTTATAAAATATTATAAGTGTATATTCGATTTTCAATATTGTCACAGCCTACTTAATGGATACCTTATTTCGGTTACCACTATGGGAATTTGCGATCTGAGTTCACTGCAATGAACATAGAAGTCTAAAAATTTTAAGGAAAATATTTTAATTGGAATTGCATTTCTCTATTTATATTTTAATAATATCCAAAAATTTGCGTAAAATCGATATCGAAAAGTACAATCAGGTTTTTAGGTTTTTGCCGTAACATACTACAATTCGCCTGAAATCAGCCCTTCAACTGCTTATCTCACAGACCTTTTACCCCCGAATTCGCTGAAACACTCACCCTTGCTGCAATATCAGATATTATTTATGTATAAGTGAACATTTGCCAATGGAGTATGTTGTCGTAACCTTATAAAATTTGAACCAAAGAAGTCCACAATTTTACAAACCTCCTATAGAAATTTTTTCATGTGATTTCAATTAAATGAGTATAATAGCCAAATTACTGATATTGGGAAATCTCACATTCTATGAACATCTCAGATAAATAAGTTTTATTAATAAATTACTGGAGTTTGATAGAAGTCTGCGCATAGTTTCAGGTAGATACTTTATGGTCTTTCACTGAAATTAGCAAAAAAGCCAGTACATTCATCGTTTATTCTATGAATATTTTCGTAAAATTATCCACTTTAATTGTAATCGGTTGCTATATATCGGTAGCTCACATATGTCTTTCACGATCTGACTTTAATGGAGATAAGTGTCAGTGTAGATTTATCGCAAATTACTGTAATTTGGTATTGCAGCATTCTTTTGAAATTTTCATAAAATCTTCAAATTTGAGTGCAATCGGGCTCCCAATTCGAACCTCTACATTTTACCACTGTAATCACTTTTAGTAGTACAGTGTGCAATTGTTTCCTGGAAATCTACTGAAATTCAACATAGCTGCATTGCTTTTTAATAAAAATTTTCTCATTGAATTTAATAGTCTGGTAACAGAATTTCATCTTCTCATATGTTTGATGGATGTTTTGGATTCGTTCTTGATCGGGTACTCCGTAAATCTTGTTTTCATTGCAATTGCTAGAAAATCCGTTGCATAGTTTCTGCCTCAATTTTACGAATAATGTTATAAATCTATTCATAACGTTATGTATACTCATACGCAGCTTCCGGCAAAATTCACTTGAAATCGTTTTCAGGCAATCCATAAGCCTTAATCTAACAATATAACGCAGGATTTTAAGGAGGGGTATTATGAATTGGGTTGTGGCAAAAATTTATTTTTGGCTATTATAATTTCTTAATCAATTTATAAATATTACATTATTACATCACAAACATATTTTTAAGTGCCCTTTGTTGCAGAGACAGTACTTACTTTTAAGTTCCCGATTACTATATCAATTCGATGGATGGACGATGTCGTTGTATTTAAGAAGTTTATATGAGAGAATTGTGTGAAACCGCAAACGCATCGGTGAAGCTGGTACATAACAATTATGACAAACATTTCTTAATAATCTAAGCAGTGAATGTACATTAGAAAAAAAACTTTACTTCCTATGCTTCCTATGTGGGTTGGGAAAATAAATTTAGCGGCTTATCCAATTCAGACAATTTATTTTTTTCGTTAAAAATAAAATATTTCGTTACATCTTCTTTCGTGGCAAAGCAATATATTACTCAACATAAGCTATTGTAAGTTGAATATAAAGTTGTGAATTGTTGTTTGCGAGGCCACATTTTTTTTAACTTGTCTCAGTAAAATATTCTACAAACATTTTTTCACACGTGTAGTGCGCGAAACTTGGTTAGTAACGCGGTTATTTTTATGGGCCATGCCAATTGGACATCGCATGGCTGGCTTGCATGTGTAGGTCATTTGCCAACATGCTAAAAATATCATTTATTTAGCAGACACACTACCTTATTGCCGCTATTGATTTATATTAAATGTCACACTAATTGCCTCGGCTGTGATTGCTGTCTACCGGTGGTCATTTGCCCATGGGTTTGCGTATATCGTCACGCGTTTGCCTTACGCAGTCCAAAAATACAGCCAAATAATTAAAAATAAACTGTATTGAATTAAATGGAAAAAATAAACAGCTTTTAACTAAGAGCATACTTGAGAGTATACCTGAAAAACAGCTGCAAATATCTAATTTTAGCAAGACCAGCGCATAGCAATTGGACTAGTCATTCATTGAGGGCTCTGATTGCGGCGCTTTGCCATTCATGCTACAATTAAAATGGCCTTAATTCTAACGATGGTTAGTTGCGATTCTGTTAAGGTCAACAACCGTTACAATTAGGTGCTTTAGACACTATAATAATAATAAAAACAATGCCCTCAATGCAATTGAGTGCACAACGCACATGCGCCGCAAATGCAATGAAGTAACATAGAAATTAAAAAATAGTGTACAAACTTAGAAATATTAAAATGGATCTTAAAAACTAAATAAATCGCAGTTGACAAGGCCTAAACAAACACATTATGATTTGGCCAAGCCAGCAACGCATAAGACCGATTAAGTAGTACGCCGTGCATTCATAAATTCTCGTCTGCCTCTGTGATTTTACGGAATGAACGCTGAAACGACAATTTCAAAATGCTCGCAGTCATCTGGATCAAAAATTTCAGCAAATTTAGTTTTCCGTTTACATTTTGGCAGCGGTATTTGTCTCGTCTTTGTGTTCAATTTTTGTTATGCCCCTAGAGCGCCTGAGCGTTTTGTTTGTGCAACATGAAAATGCGCCGTTGCATGCGGCTGTGTGCGTGTGAAAAATTTGTCACGCTAAGAGAACGCACAGAAAAATGGAAGAAAAGTAAAAGTAACGCTCACCTAGAATGCGGAAATATATATTTATACACATATTTTTATATATATAATACCAAAAATAAAAAGGGAAGTTCATTTAAATTTAGCCTGCGAGCATTTCGACAGGGAGTGCATATACAAGTAGCAAAAGCCCATGCTGCAAATATGCTTCAATGAATTTTTTATGAATTTTTCTATTTCCGTTTTGTGTTTGCATGGCTCCATTTCATTAACGTGCTTGTTGTTGTGAATGATTTTTTATTTATTTATTTATTTTTGAATTGCTCATAGCCATGCTGCTTGGCGTTGCGCGTGCTGTAAAAGACACGTGAATGCTATTTGCCTAAGTGCAGCATGCGCCACATCGTCTTCGCAATGAAACATAGTTCCAGTCTAAATATTTTGTTTCTCTTTGCCAATTACATGAACGAACGCCACATTGCTTCTATGAAAGTGCATCATTTGTCAGAGAGTACAAACACAATACACAGCACACTTCTAGGATATGTGCAATTAAAACTGGTCTTTTTATTATTGTGAATTTTATAACGTAGGGCAACGCTGCGCTGAGCTTATACCAATCAATGTATTATGGGTTGATGCAAAGTACTTAATGCGTAGAAATATTCATGCCTTTATAACATGTTGATTTAAGCAAAATAAAACTACAATTGAGCGATGTCAGTACGTCTATCTGTCTATGAAAACTTGACTTGTTTTTGGATTAGATCAATGAAATTTAGTTATTGGGTGTATATTGTGAAAAGTAATTTCACATTCGTGATTGCGTATGATATCACCGAACTCAGCCTAAAAAGATATGTTTTATCGAGTGTTATGAAATTTGGTATTGAAAAATTTTTTGGTTGTTGTCGTAAAATTTGTAAATTGAAAAAAAAGTCTATAACTCCGATAGACCTCGTGTACTCTATTTCACCAAAATACTCAAACACGCTTGGTACATCATGTCAAGTTATTCAAATTAGGTATTAACACGCTTTTGCGTTTTTACCTTAATATTGCATAATTTGAACGAAACTAATCCATAATTCCGGGTAACTCGCATAGAACTTTATCGCTGATTTCACCAAAATAAGCACATTGGCAAGTGCTTTAATCGAAAGTTATTAAAATTTTGAAATGCATAACTCTTTTGACAGTTCCATAATATTCTAGAATTTTAGTAAGTTCGTCCATCGATCCCTATTATGACTTCAGCCACATTGGAAAAGTGCTGGTCAGCTAAGCAGTGTCCCATCGATCTAAAGAGCTGGTAAGCGAAAAAAGAAATACGGCGGAAAAGGATTTCCCATTTTAGCGCTGTTGAGTATGTCTTGAAGGGTGTCGCAAGAGTTGACCTGATCTAGCATTATCATGCTTCAACATAAGTTTGTCGTGCCTATCGCGATATGCAGTAATTTTTCTCGCAATGCACTCGTCAAAGGCATTACTAACCAACGCCAGATATCCTTTGTGAACATTTATTTTAATTGTAGCAACTCGTAATGCACCACACCCAGCTGGTCCCACCATGAACACAGTATGATCTCGATATGGAAATTTGGCTTAGCTTTTAATGATTAAGACGTTCCCCGATGTTTTGGATTATCGTAATTGATCCACTCATTCATTCGCATTTAATTTCGACGCAAACCATCTTTTGCTTTTTCCGTTCGCGCGTGAAGAAACGGCGTTCGAATTCTCTTGGCTTCAGTTGATGGGACACCCAATTTCTAACCATTTCGAACAATGCCATAGCTTTTTTATGCGATAGCAAAAACTAGTTTGCGCGACATCAAGTGCATTCAAGAGATCCTCTTGCTTTTTTGATGGATTTTCGTTGAACCTTGCCTCTAAATCACAATCGCCACTTTTATATTGTCCAAATCACTTCAAACACGTTCGCACAGCTAGAGCATGTTATGCGTAAACTTCTATTTCAATTACAACGATTTAAGGAAGCTAGTTTCTTAATTCTCCATGAAAAAACACATTATTCAGTTCAGAAATCGCCATTTTCGCAGCAAGCGAAAACAATGTTGTGCGCATTTCTGCGAAATGAGGGATATGGAAAAAGCTGCATAGTGATGATACGTGGAAGTGGCGGTGTAGCCTAATCTTCTTTTATCAAAAATGCATGAACTTTTTTATGCACTTAATATTTTGGAGTTCTTCCGTTGCTATCTAGCCATTCACCAATTTGACTGAAATCGGTCCATAACTCAGCGAACTAACTCCAGCAGCCTTTTTATCCCGGATTTCACTTGAATGGATGAAGTGGCCAACTATTTCAGCGGAAGGTATCGAAATAAGGTTTACAAATATGGTATCACCCATTGCCGTGATGCCCCTGATTTCATTTAAATGAATACAATGGTCAAGTATTTAGTCAGCGCGAAGTACCAACTGTTTAAAATTTCGCGAACTGAAGTGAAATCGTTTCTTTTCGGGTTCTTCTTATATGCGTTTAATCCCCAATGTGGCATCAGGTAGATATTTTATCGAGAATTTCACTTCAATCAGTTTTGTGAGTAATTGTTTCATCGGAAGGTATTGAAATTCGGTATTGTGGAACTCTTCTCACATTTCCCCATGAATTAGAAATCGGTCTATAAATCTGGATATCGCCCATGCAACGATTTCATTTATATGGCCAAGTAACGCTTTTGAAAAGATTCGCGAAGTAATACCAACTAGAAATTTTATGATTTTATCTTCTATACATTTAATACTCGATTTGACTTTAATCAGTTTAATGGTCAGCTGTTTGAGGGAAAGTCACTAAAATTCGATACTGCATTGCATTGACTTGGTAACTTTGCTCAGCAAATTTGAGAGAGTGTAAGTTACGGCAACAATTCCATAGAATTCGCGATTTTATGTGAAATCCATTTTTGGGGAACGTCATATATGCATTTTACCCCCGATTTCAGTTAAATCAGTAGAACGACGAGGTGTTTCATGGAGAGTTAGTTATTTTCGGTATTCCATTGCATTGTCTTGGTATATAAGGTTACTCAATAAAAATCAGTCTTAAAGAATAAATTCCATTCAATAAAAAATTAAAGGGATTATATAGTCGCTTACGACTAATTTTTCCACGTATGCTGCTTAGAAAGCATTTTATTTCTTAATTTTAAACATTTTAAAGTTTTTTCGCTATTTTCCAAAATCAGTTAATTATTTCGGAAACGTCCAATACCAGGCACATATGCAAAACAAGACAAGTTATTCTTTTCTTTTCTTTACTTGATGCTTAATACTGCATAAAAAAAAATTAAATTGTATAATTATGAAGCATGAGACATCTGGCAATACTTACGATAAATGGCTGATGGGTATATTGTTGTCTACTATGAATGTATGTAACAGCTTATTTGTTTTAATTTATCAATGTTCACATAAAACGATGCATATTTTCATGCTTATTATTTTAGTAACCATTTCGATATAAATGGATTTAATCGTATCAACTTATCAACTACAAATATGTGCTGCCTTCTTCATCTTGTGTGTTCAGAATTTAATAAGCAGGCTATCAGCCTGTCAATAATTCTCTTCTTTGCATGACAACTGCACTTCAAAATATGTCAATTATATAAACTCCCCACGCCATATCCCCGGAATAATAGAATTACACGTGCCTGCGTTTGGCTGCTGCGCCCCGCTTGTCGTGCCAAATCAATACAGTCGCAAGCTATGTCCTTGAATTGTCAAATGCTGCTTACTCGTCCAATTGTGCCATTATTCATTCATATAAGCAAAGAAAACACACATGCTCGGGCCAACCAGTATCCAAACAATAGTCCAAACGCGAAAGTCTTGTTGGATTTTAACGCAAAGCAGCTGCTGCTATTTCTCATCCTAGTCTGCACACGCACATGCACAGTTTCTTGGTTTTACCATTTCAATATGAATTTAATTGGATTCACATTTAATGTCTGAAAATAGATACACACATAGCAACCGCCGCGACGCTGCCAAGCCTGCTAAGAGTCTTCAGTAGAACTTGCTCGCGCAGTGCTCGCATAGACAATGCGTGTGAAACTGCTGCGAATGCGTGTGTTCATTTAATTATGTGCGTATCCTGTTGCCATTAGACAACAATAGGCCACATCAACGCAAATTTGTGTGTGTGCGCCATCCCATATACTCTTCTTGGATATTTCTTTCTACAATACGCTACTGCTATTGTACACTAGACAATAGCTCATCCTTTCCAGAACTATCCTTTATTGTATCACATCGAGTTTTTCTTGTTGCTGATACAGGCTTATGCAGCATTTGCTGGCATATGCTCTAATACACGGAATATTAACAAACAACTGAGCCGAGACATTGGACAATTTAATTTATACTTGTTTTAGCATTCAAACTTTGCAGTGAGTCGAAGTGTGCAAATCTGCACTAAAACACATGTGGGAAAAAGCCTTGGGCACACAATTGCTA